>CAUYLG010007791.1:0-204236 GCA_963573385.1 Cacajao melanocephalus | reverse complement strand
ACAACAAACCAGAATCTCTGGGACACATTTAAAGCAGTGTCTAGAAGAAAATTTATAGCAATAAATGCCCATATGAGAAGCAAGGAAAGATCTAAAATTGACACCCTATCCTCAAAATTGAAAGAGCTAGAGGAGCAAGATCACAAAATCTCAAAAGCTAGCAGAAGACAAGAAATAACTAAAATCAGAGCAGAACTGAAAGAGACAGAGACACAAAAAACCCTTCAAAAAAATCAATAAATCCAGGACCTGGTTGTTTGAAAAGATCAACAAAATAGACCGCAGTTCAGATTAATAAAAAAGAAAAGAGAGAAGAATCAAATAGATGCAATAAAAAATGATAAAGGAGATATCACCACTGATTCCACAGAAATACAAACTACCATCAGAGATTATTACAAACAACTCTATGCACATAATCCAGTAAACCTGGAAGAAATGGGTAAATTCCTGGACACTTGCACCCTCCCAAGCCTAAACTAGGAAGAAGTTGAAACCCTGAATAGACCAATAACAAGGTCTGAAGTTGAGGCAGCAATTAATAACCTACCAACCAAAAAAAAAGCCCAGGTCCAGATGGGTTCACAGCCGAATTCTATCAGACATACAAAGAGGAGCTGGTATCACTCCTTCTGAAACTATTCCAAACAATACAAAAAGAGGGAATCCTTCCCAAATCATTTTATGAGACCAACATCATCCTGATACCAAAACCTGGCAAAGACTCAACAAAAAAAGAAAACTTCAGGCCAATATCCATGATGAACATAGATGCAAAAATCTTCAATAAAATACTTGCAAACCCATTGCAACAGCACATCAAAAAGCTTATCCATCACGATCAAGTAGGCTTCATCCAGGGGATGCAAGGGTGGTACAACATATGCAAGTCTATAAATGTAATCCACCACATAAACAGAACCAAAGACAAAAACCACACGATTATCTCAACAGATGCAGAGACGGCCTTCAACAAAATTCAACAGCCTTTTATGCTAAAAACTCTCAATAAAACTAGGTATCGACGGAACATATCTCAAAATAATAAAAGCTATTTCCAACAAACCCACAGCCAATATCATACTGAATGGGCAAAAACTGGAAGCATTCCCTTTGAAATCTGGCATTAGACAAGGATGCCTTCTCTCACCACTCCTATTTAATATAGTATTGGAAGTTCTAGCCAGAGCAATCAGGCAAGAAAAAGAAATAAAGGATATTCAGTTAGGAAAGGAGGAAGTCAAATTGTCTCTATTTGCAAATGACGTGATTGTATATATAGAAGACCCCATCGTTTCAGCCCAAAATCTCCTTATACTGATAAGCAACTTCAGCAAAGTCTCAGGATACAAAATCAAAGTGCAGAAATCACAGGCATTCCTATACATCAATAACAGACTTAAAGAGAGCCAAATCAAGAATGAACTCCAATTCACAATTGCTACAAAGCGAATAAAATACCTAGGAATACAACTAACAAAGGATGTAAGGGACCTCCCCAAGGAGAACTACAAACCACTGCTCAAGGAAATAAGAGAGGACACAAACAGATGGAAAAACATTCCATGCTCATGGTTAGGAAGAATCAATATTGTGAAAATGGCCATACTGCCCAAAGTAATTTATAGATTCAGCGCTATTCCCATCAAGCTACCTATGACTCTCTTCACGGAAGTGGAGAAAACCACCTTAAACTTCATATAGAACCAAAAGAGAGCCCGCCTGCATAGCCAAGACAATCCTAAGCAAAAAGAACAAAGCTGGAGGCATGATGCTATCTGACTTCAAACTATACTACAAGGCTAAAGTACTCAAAACAGCATGGTACTGGTACCAAAACAGAGATATAGACCAATGGAACAGAACAGAGGACTCGGAGGCAATGCCACACGTCTACAACCATCTGATCTTTGACAAACCTGACAAAAATAAGCAATGGGGAAAGGATTCTCTGTTTAATAAATGGTGTTGGGAAAACTGGCTAGCCATGTGCAGAAAGCAGAAACTGGACCCCTTCCTGACATCTTACACTAAAATTAACTCCAGATGGATTAAAGACTTAAACATAAGACCTACCACCATAAAAACCCTAGAAGAAAACCTAGGCAAAACCATTCAGGACATAGGCATAGGCAAGGACTTCATGACTAAAATACCAAAAGCACTGGCAACAAAAGCCAAAATAGACAAATGAGACCTAATTAAACTCCAGAGCTTCTGAACAGCAAAAGGAACAATCATTAGAGTGAACTGGCAACCAACAGAATGGGAAAAAATTTTTGCAATCTACCCATTTGACAAAGGGCCAATATCCGGAATCTACAAAGAACTAAAACAGATTTATAAGAAAACAAACAAACAAACCCGTTCAAAAGTGGGTGAAGGATATGAACATTTTTCAAAGGAAGACATTTATGAGGCCAAGAAACATATCAAAAAATGTTCATCATCATCACTGGTCATTAGAGAAACACAAATCAAAACCACATTGAGATATTATCTCATGCCAGTTAGAATGGTGATCATTAAAAAACCTGGAGACAACAGATGCTGGAGAGGATGTGGAGAAATAGAAACAATTTTACACTGTTGGTGGGAGTGTAAATTAGTTCAACCACTGTGGAAGATAGTGTGGCGATTCCTCAAGGACCTAGAAATAGAAATTGCTTTTGACCCAGCAATCCCATTACTAGGTATATATCCAAAGGATTATAAATCATTCTATTATAAAGATACATGCATACATATGTTCATTGTGGCTCTGTTTATAATAGCAAAGATCTGGAACCAACCCAAATGCCCACTGATGATAGACTGGACAAGGAAAATGTGGCACATATATACCATGGAATACTATGCAGCCATAAAAAATGATGAGTTCGTGTCCTTTGTAGAGACATGGATGAATCTAGAAACCATCATTCTCAGCAAACTGACACAAGAACAGAAAATCAAACACTGCATGTTCTCACTCATGGGGCAGGTGTTGAACAATGAGAACACATGGACACAGGGAGGCAAGCATCACACACTGGGGTCTGTTGTGGGGGAATAGGGGAGAAACAGTGGAGGGTAGGGAGGTTGGGGAGGGATAACACAGGGAGAAATGCCAGATATAGGTGACGGGGGGATGGAGGCAGAAAAACACATGGCCATGTAGGTACCTATGCAACAATCCTGCATGTTCTGCACATGTACCCCAGAATCTAAAGTGTAATTATATATATATTTTATAAATATATATAAATATATATATATAAAACATATATAAAATATATATATATATATGAGAGAGTCCTCAAATAACTGAAAAAAAATAGATGTATATTTTTATTACCTTGGATAGGGCAATGGTTTCTTAGATATGTTATCAAAAGCAAAACAACAAAATAGATAAATCAGATAAAATTAAAAAGTTTTGTGTTTCAAAGGCCACCATCAAGAAAATA
Organism: Cacajao melanocephalus; assembly: GCA_963573385.1. Lineage (NCBI taxonomy): Eukaryota > Metazoa > Chordata > Mammalia > Primates > Pitheciidae > Cacajao > Cacajao melanocephalus. Next base: position 200,787 of record CAUYLG010007791.1, on the reverse strand, counting down.
AAAAGAAAATCCACAGAAAAGAAGAAAAATGTTGTAAATCATACAGCTGATAAGGGACTTATACCTAGAGTGTCTAAAAGAACTTCCACAACTCAGAAAGACTAATAACCCAATTAAAAAATGGGTTCAAATCCTGAACAAACATTTATCCATAGAAGATATACAAATGGCCAATAAGTACTTGAATAAATGGTAATATCAGGGAAATAGAAATCAAAACCACAATGAGCTAACACTTCATACCCATAGGAGAGCTGTAGTCAAAAAGACAAACAGCTGTAGCTGAGGATGTGGAGAAAACAAAACCTCACACACTGCTGGGAGAAATAGAAAATGCTGCAGTCACTTGGAAAACAGTCTGGAAGTTTGTCGATATGTTAAACATACAGGTACAAAATAACTCTGAAATTCCAATCATAGGTATACATCCATGAGAAATGAAAACCTATGTCCATTCAAAAACCTGTACACGAATGCCCATAGTAGCATTATTCATCCTAGCCAAATGTGGTTAACAACCCAAACGTCCATCAATTGATGAATGGACAAAATATGGTATATTAACACCATAGATTATTTTTAATAAAATGAAATAAGGTACTACTGACATGTGCTATAAAATGAATGAACCTTGAAAACATTATGCTAAGTGAAAGAAGCCAGTTACAGAGAACCACATAGTGTATGATTCTATTTATATGAAATGTCCAGAACAGGCAAATCCATAGAGACAGAAAGTAAGCTGGTGGTTGGCTGGGGTACTGGGGAAAATGGAGAATAACTGCTAATGGGTTCAGGGTTTCTTTTGGAGTGATGAAAATGTCCTAAAATTGATACTGGTGATAATTGCACAACTCAGAATATATAAAAACCATTGAAGAGTATATTTTAAACAGATGAATTGTATATGAATCATATCTCAATAAAGCCATTATTAAAAAAAATGAAAGTATTCTTCAGGTAAATGGATTGATGACAACTGTGTTCCTTATTAAAAATAAGGAGTAAGATTTTTAAAAAATCTTTCAACTGAATTGTTAGGAAGAATGAGGCTTTCCTGTAAGTGAAAATGTCTGAGATTTTTAAAATGAGATATGTAATTAGTCCACCACACTGGTAAACAACAAGAGACTACAATGGAAATACAGAAACAATGTTTCTCATCATTTGACTGATTAGGCAAATGAATCTATGAGTATTTGATGTGTGAATTCTATAATTTTTCAATAGTAGGCTTCCTGGCCCTACAGTCATCCTAATTAAGTTTCACTGTTATCATTCATTCATTTATTATTATCATTAAAGAGATAGGGTCTTTCTCTGTTGCCTCGGCTGGAGTAAAGTGGTATGATCATAGACCACTGAAGCCTTGAAATCCTGGGCTCAAGCCATTCTCCCGCCTCAGCCTCCCAAGCAGCTGGAACTACAGGCACATGCTGGCACACCTGGCTAATTTATTTTTATGTTTTTGTAGAGACAGGACCTTGCTTTGTTGCCAGGTGGATCTTGAACTCGTGGTCTCAAGTCATCCTCCTGCCTTGGTCTCCAAAGTGTTGGGATTACAGGTGTGAGCCACCATACCAGGCCTTATTGCTGTCTTTTGGTTCATTAGAATACTATATACTGCTACAGTCACCCTAAGTTTATTCAGAATAATTTTTACTTTTCTAAAAACCTAGAGGAAAAAAAACCTGAATAACCTAAAAATGAAGGGGGAAAAGCCTCCTTATAAGGGCATTATTTATAAACTCTGTACACGTTTGTTATGAAAACATTAGTATTTTACTAGAATAAGGGTAAACTTACACAATACAAAAACCTTATAGTCTTCTAGAAGTTCACACTACCTTGAAGGGCAACCAAGAAGTTGTTTTATTTTCAAATGTATCCAATAAGGATTTGGTAAGTTTTTAAAAATTGTTTTCTATTTAAGTGAAGCTTTTGCAAATCATTCTTGTAAATAATGAGAATTTCTTCCCCTCAAGGGAATACTTTCTACTTCACTATTTCTAAGAATACATAGAGTTAAAACCATGTAAAATATATTTTCTCACAGTTGGGGGAGAAAAAAAACATTGCAAATAGGAAACCAGACAGCTAGGGGGGTCAAAACACTACACTTCCAGGTCAGACTTCTGGTTGCAATTAAGTAAAATTCCTGAAAATATTTGTAAGGAAATCATATTTTTGGTGTCCCCTTTCAGGCCTTGTAACTTTTATTTTCTTTAGCAGCAACTTAGATTTGTGGGTATATACATATCTATACATTCATTAAATACATACACACAAACATACAAATATACACATTTACTTGGACACATACATTAATCTATGACCCATAACTGAAATTCGATCTTGGCCTAAAACTTAAAACTAGCGTCTTTTCCAGGCATTCATTTTTTATGTGTGAGATCATGTGGAGTTGGTTTTGTTTCTGCTTAATGCAGGCATGGATAATTTTCTCAAGACATTTCACAAAATAGATCAGGCCAAGTTTCCCATTAGGTTATGTGGCTCATGATCAAATAATTAAAATAAATGTGAATCTGATTGGAGTTTATACTCTAAGTAATAAGCATTGGGGTAGAACAACAAATATAAACAAACTACACAGTTAGGTGTACCTGAACAGTTATTCACAATGCCTCTACTCAGCTCCCTGGGAATAGCTCAGGGATTCTTTATGCTTCACAAATAAGCACCTCACTCTGAATCTGTGGCTAATTCACTTAAAGGCAGTATAAATGTCTATTGTACCAGAGGGAGTCAATCCTCCTGTCCAGTTTATAGAAGTTATTATAGTGAATATAAAATTATTTTGATTATGATCAACTGAAGTGGTTAACTAGAAATATTTAGTAACCACGAAACATCACAATTTTAGATTCTCCACTTTTATTCCAAGTAATTAGAATAATTAGGGTGTCAGGCAATTTGAAAATGAAACCTCTCTTGTTTTTAAACATCACTTGGGTTAGAACCCCCCAAATTTCCAAGATATTCAGGTAGCAAATTTCAGTTCCAATGTGTTATACCACAGTGTACTATCCTACAGCAGGCCTCTTCACTCATCCTTCATATACTTCAAAATCAAAGGGCCCTTATTGATATTTAGTCTGTAAGATAACTAGCATCCATTTTCTCTTTCAAGTTTCCTTACGGGTGTTAATATTAGGAATGTGAAACTCAGTTACCAGAAATTTGAAAATCTGGGCATTATGATGGGAGGTCCTGGCCAAAGTAGGGGAAAAATAATGAAAAAGAACAGACAAGTTGGTGAATGCTACAAGCACTTCCTAGATAACAGAAGTCTATTTATTGCTATGGTGTAATAGACATTAAATTCACGAGAAACAAATAGTACATGTTAAGACAAACAGTTCCCACTATACCTTATCATCCTACATATTAAAAATATATGTTACTCCTAAGAGAAACGGCCATGGTGGAAGGGGTAGGGAGAGCTTTCCTTATTATTAGTATCTGTCAAACACAGGAGAAGTTGCTGCCTTCTAAGACTTCACCTGCAAAGTGCCAAAGAAAAGTAAAGCCTTGTAGGTCTCACTGTCTCCTTGTATCTCCCAGCCCTCACCCGAATACATACATACCTAATGCTAAGTGGCAGCCAAACCATTTAGACAATATAAAACCAGTGCCCCAGGTACAATGTTCCCAACATGCTGGGATAAACGACTTTCACTGGGTCAGGACTGTTCTCCTCTGCTGGGTAAAACGGAAGGACAGGCCTCCCATCTAGCTGCCATCATTAGAAATACTATGACCAAACAGATCACCAACAGAAAGGTTTTTAATCTCACCCCACATCAATTTAAGGGCAGGTGATTTTCCTTCCTATTACTTCTCCTCCTACTCCTAGCAGGGCAGGAGTGCCAACCAGTTCTACCTGAACCCAATGCAAACCTGTTTTCGGAATATGTAGTAATAAGTCATCAGTCTTCATGGAGCTAATAAGAGGGCAGAGCTCTGAGCTAACTGGGACAACTCGTTAAAAAAAAAGTCTTGCAAAGTAGCATTTGATAACAGAGATCTTTCTAGAATCTAAGAGTCCTGGGGATTTGGTAGAGCTGTTGTGAGTGTTCCAGTTCCCAGAAACTCTGGTTGTAAATGTGAACAAGCCCAAGCAGATATAAAAGCAATACTGGAGTTGTGTTACCATAAAAGCTCCAACAGAACTGCATTGTAATCTGAAACAGAACAAGGCAATATGAACTTGGTTTCATGAGGGAAAAACTGTCTTTCTGAGGTATGGGGTAGTGGGTTCAGATGGGTGAGGTTGGAGAGAAAGAAGCAGTATGTTCACAGCAGGCCAACAGGATCATTCTAACAAGGTTTATACTTATATGGTAAAGGTCTTGCAGTGGTTCAAATTGAAGTTTGACAATCTCTGGTCAAAAGAATTCTAACATTTCTGGAAGACTTGTACATCAAGTTTTTTTGAATTTTAATTTCTTGTAAAATTAAAAAGTAGATAAGGGATCAGTCATTGCATTCTGGCAATGTCTATAACAGGTGATGATAACGAGTGGAAACATTACCTTAAAAGTTTAGAGATTTTGCCCAGGCATGGCAGCTCATGCCTGTAATCCCAGCATTTTGGGACGCCAAGGTGGTCAGATCATGAGGTTAAGAGATCGAGAGAGACAATCCTGGTCAACATGGTGACACCCTGTCTCTAGCAAAATTACAAAATTTAGCTGGCCATGGTGGCACATGCCTGTAGTCCCAGCTACTTGGGAGGCTAAGGCAGAAGAATCGCTTGAACCCAGGAGGTGGAGGTTGCAGTGAGCCAAGATTGGACCACTGCACTACAGACTGGCAACAGACTGAGACTCCATCTCAAAAAAAAAAAAAAAAAGAAAGAAAGATAAGGTCTAGTAAGATGGCCAAATAGGAAGAGCTCCAGCCTGAGGCTCCTAGCCAGATCAATGCAGAAAGCAGGTGATTTCTGCATTTCCAACTGAGGTACATAGCTTATCTCATTGAGACTGGTTAGACAGTGGATGCAGCCCATGGAAGGCAAGCCGAAGCAGGGTGGGGCATCACCTCATCCAGGAAACACAAGGGGTCAGGGAACTCCCTACCCTAACCAAGGGAAGCCATGAGGGACTGTGCTGTGAGGAATAGTGCATTTCAGCCCAGATACTACGCTTTTCTCATGGTCTGCACAACTGCAGACCAGGAGATTCCCTCGGGTGCCTACACCACCAGGGCCCTGGATTTCAAGCACAGAACTGGGTGCTGTTGGGGCAGACACCGAGCTAGCTGCAGGAGTTCTTTTTCAGTGGCACCTGGAATGCCAGCAAGACAGAACCATTCATACCCCTGAAAAGGGGGCTGAAGCCAGGGAGCCAAGTGGTCTAGCTCAGTGGATTCCACCCCGACAGAGCCCAGCAAGCTAAGATCCTCTGGCTTCAAAGTCTCGCTGCCAGCACAGCAGTCTGAAGTTGACCTGACTTGAAATTCTCGCTGACAGCACAGTGGTCTAAAGTTGACCTGGGATGCTCAAGCTTAGTAGGCAGAGGGGTGTCTGCCATTACTGAGGCTTGAGTAGGTGGTTTTCCCCTCACAGTGTAAACAAAGCCTCTGGGAAGTTCGAACTGGACAGAGCCCACCGTAGATCTGCAAAGCCACTATAGCCAGACTGCCTCACTAGAGTTCTCCTCTCTGGGCAAGCCATCTCAAAAAGAAAGGCAGCAGCTCCAGGCAGAGGCTTATAGCTAAAGCTCCCATCTCCCTGGGACAGAGCACCTGGGAAAAGGGGCAGTGGCTGTGGGCACAGCTTCAGCAGATTTAAACTTTCCTGCCTACAGGCTCTTAAGAGAGCAGCGGATCTCCCAGCACAGTGCTTGAGCTCTGCTAAGGGACAGATTGCCTCCTCAAGTGGGTCCCTGACCCCTGTGCCTCCTGACAGGGAGACACTTCCCAGCAGGGGTTGACAGACATCTTGAACAAAAGAGCTTGGGTTGGCATCTGGAGGGGGCCCCTCTGGGACAAAGCTTCCAGAGGAAGGAATAGGCAGCAATCACTGCTGTTCTGCACCTCTGCTGGTGATACCCAGGCAAACAGGGTCAGGAGTGGACCTCTAGCAAACTCCAGCAGACTTGCAGCAGAGAGGCCTGACTGTTACAAGGAAAACTAACAAACAGAAAGGAATAGCATCAACATTAACAAAAAGGATATCCATGCAAAAACCCCATCAGAAGGTTACCAACATCAAAGACCAAAGGTAAATAAATTCATGAAGATGAGGAAAAACCAGCACAAAAAGGCTGAAAATTACCAGAATGCCTCTTCTCCTCCAAAGGATCACAACTCCTTGCCAGCAAGGGAATAAAACTGGATGGAGAATGAGTTTAATGAATTGAGAGAAATAGGCTTCAGAAAGTGGGTAATAACAAACTCCTCCGAGCTAAAGGAGCATGTTCCAACTCAATGCAAGGAAGCTAAGAATCTTGAAAAAAGGTTAGAGGAATTGCTAACTAGAATAACCAGTTTAGAGAAGAACATAAATGACCTGATGGAGCTGAAAAACACAGCACGAGAACTTCATGAAGCATACACAACTATCAATAGCCAAATCAATCAAGCAGAAGAAAGGATATCAGAGATTGAAGATCAACTTAATGAAATAAAGCGTGAAGACAAGATTAGAGAAAAAACACTGAAAAGGAATGAATAAAGCCTCCAAGATATATGGGACAATGTGAAAAGACCAAACCTATGTTTGATTGCTGTACCAGAAAGTGATGGGGAGAATGAAACCAAAATGGAAAACACTCTTCAGGATATTATCCAGGAGAACCTCCCTAGCCTAGAAAGACAGCAAATATTCAAATTCAGGAAATACAGAGAATATCACAAAGCTACTCCTCAAGAAGAACAACCCCAAGACACATAATTGTCAGATTTACCAAGGTTGAAATGAAGGAAAAAACGTTAAGGGCAGCCAGAGAGAAAGACTGGGTTTCACACAAAGGGAAGCCCATCAGACTAACAGCAGATCTCTCTGCAGAAACCCTACAAGCCAAAAGAGAGTGAGGACCAATATTCAACATTCTTAAAAGAATTTTCAACCCAGAATTTCATATCCAGCAAAACTAAGCTTCATAAGTGAAGGAGAAATAAAATCCTTTACATACAAGCAAATGCTGAGAGATTCTGTCACCACCAGGCCTGCCTTATAATAGCTCCTGAAGGAAGCACTAAATATGGAAAGAAAAAACTGGTACCAGCCACTGAAAAATCGTAATAAATTGTAAAGACCATTGGCACTATGAAGAAACTGCATCAACTAATGGGCAAAATAACCAGATAGCATCATAATGACAGGATCAAATTCACATATAACAATATTAACCTTAAATGTAAACAAGCCAAATGACACAATTAAAAGACAGAGACTGGCAAAGTGGATAAAGAGTCAAGACCCACTAGTGTGCTACATTCAGGTGACCTATTTCATGTGCAAAGACACACACAGGCTCAAAATAAGGGATGGAGGAAGATTTACCAAGCAAATGGAAAGCGAAAAAGAAAAAGAAGTAGCGGTTGCAATCCTAGTCTCTGATAAAACAGATTTTAAACCAACAAAGATTAAAAAAGACAAAGAAGGGTATTATATAATGGTAAAGGATCAATGCAAGAAGCTAAAGATCCTAAATACATATGCAACCAATGCAGGAGCACCCAGTTCATAAAACAAGTCCTCAGAGACCTACAAAGAGACTTAGACTCCCACACAATAATAGTGGGAGACTTTTAACACCCCGCTGTCAATATTACACAGATCAACGAGATAGAAAATTAACAAGGATATTCAGGACTTGAACTCAGCTCTGGACCAAAGAGACCTAATAGACATCTGCAGAACTCTCCACCCCAAATCAACAGAATATACATTCTTCGCAGCACCACATTGCACTTATTCTAAAATTGACCACATAATTGGAAGTAAAACACTCCTCAGCAAATGCAAAAGAACGGAAATCCTAACAAACAGTTTCTCAGACCACAGGGCAATCAAATTAGAACTCAGAATTAAGAAACTCACTCAAAACCGCACAACCATATGGAAACTGAACAACCTGCTCCTGAATGACTATTGGGTAAATAATGAAATTAAGGCAGAAGCAAATAATTTGAAACCAATGAGAACAAAGACACAATGAACCAGAATCTCTGGGATACAGCTAAACCAGTGTTTAGAGGGAAATTTATAGCCCACAGAAGAAAGCAGGAAAGATCTAAAATCGACACCCTAACATCACAGTGAAAAGAACTACAAAAGCCAGAGCAAACAAATTCAAAAGCTAGCAGAAGACAAGAAATAACTAAGATCAGAGCAGAACTGAAGGAGATAGAGACACAACAGAACCCTTCAAAAAAAAATCAATGAATCCAACAGCTGTTTTTTGAAAAGATTAACAAAACAGACTGCTAGCCAGACTAATAAAAGAGTCAAACAGACACAATTAAAAATGATAAAGGAGATATCACCACTGATCCCAGAGAAATACAAACTACCATCAGAGAATGCTATAAACACATCTACGCAAATAAACTAGAAAATCTAGAAGAAATGGATAAATTCCTGGACACATACACCCTCCCAAGACTAAAGCAGGAAGAGGTCCAATGTTTGAATAGACCAATAACAAGTTCTGAAATTGAGGCAGTAATTAATAGCCTTTCAACCAGAAAAAAGCCCAGGACCATAAAGATTCACAGCCAAATTCTACCAGAAGTACAAAAAGAAGCTAGTATCATTCCTTCCGAAACTATTCCAAACAATGGAAAAACAGGGACTCCTCCCTAACACATTTTATGAGCCCAGCATCATTCTGATACCAAAACCTGGCAGAGACACAACAAAAAAGAAAATTTCAGGCCAATATCCCTGTTGAACATCGATGTGAAAATCCTCAATAAAATACTGGCAAACTGAATCAAGCAGCACATCAAAAAGTTTATCCACCGTGATCAAGTTGGCTTCATCCTTGGGATGCAAGGCTGGTTCAACATAAGCAAATCAATAAACATAATCCATCACATAAACAGAATCACTGACAAAAAACACATGATTATTTCAATAGATGTAGAAAAGGCCTTCAATAAAATTCAACACCCCTTCGTGGTAAAAACTCAATACACTAGGTATCGATAGAATGTATCTCAAAATAATAAGAGTTATTTATGACAAACCCACAGCCAATATCATACAGAATGGGCAAAAGCTGGAAGCATTCCCTTTGAAAACCTGCACAAGACAAGGATGCCCTCTCTCACCATTCCTATTCAACTTAGTATTGGAAGTTCTGGCCAGGGCAATCAGGCAAGAGAAAGAAATGAAGAGTATTCAAATAGGAAGAGCGATGTCTCTGAAGATGACATGATTATAAATTTAGAAAACCCTATTGTCTCAGCCCAAAATCTCCTTAAGTTGATAAGCAACTTCAGCAAAGTCTCACGATAAAAAATCAATATGCAAAAATCACAAGCATTCCTATACAACAGTAATAGACAGAGAGCCAAATCATGAGTGAACCCCCATTCACAATTGCTACAAAGGGAATAAAACAGGTAGGAGTACAACTTACAAGGAATGTGAAGGACCTCTTTAAGGACTACAAATCATTGCTTAAGGAAATAAGAGGGGACACAAACAAATGGAAAAATATTCCATGCTCATGGATAGGAAGAATCAATATCATGAAAATAGCCATACTGCCCAAAGTTATTTATAGATTCAGCGCTATTCTCATCAAGCTACCATTGACTTTCTTCACAAAATTAGAAAAAACTACTTTAAATTTTATATGGAACCAAAAAAAATCCCGTATAGCCAAGACAATCCTAAGCAAAAAGAAAAAACCTGGTGGCATCATGCTACCTAACTTCAAACTATACTACAAGGCTACAGTAATCAAAACAGCATGTTACTTGTACCAAAACAGATATATAGACCAGTGGAACAGAACACAAGCCTCAGAAATAACGCCACACATCTACAACCATGTGATCTTTGACAAACCTGACAAGAGCAAACAATGGGGAAAGGATTCCCTATTGAATAAACAATGTTGGGAAAACTGGCTAGTCATGCAGAAAACTGAAACTGGACCCCTTCCTTGTGCTTTACATAAAAATTAACTCAAGACAGATTAAAGACTTAAACCTAAGACCTAAACCCATAAGAACCCTAGAAGAAAACCTAGGCAATACCATCAGGACATAGGCATGGGCAAAGACTTCATGACTAAAACACTAAAAGCAATTGCAACAAAAGCCAAAATGGACAAATGGGATCTAGTTAAAGAGCTTCTGCATAGCAAAATAAACTGCCATTAGAGTGAACAGGCAACCTACAGAATGGGAGAAAATTTTTGCAATTTATAATTAATCTAGCCATCTGACAAAGGGCTAATATCCAGAATCTACAAAGAACTTAAACAAAAACAATTTTTTTTTTTTTTGGAGATGGAATTTCACTCTTGTCAACCAGGCTGGTGTGCAATGGTGTGATCTCAGTTCACTGCAACTTATGCCTCCTGGGTTCAAGTGATTGTCCTGCCTCAGCCTCCCAAGTAGCTGAGATTACAGGTACCCACCACCACACTCAGCTAAATTTTTTTTGTATTTTTAGTAGAAATGGTGTTTCATCATGTTGGCCAGGCTGGTCTTGAACTCCTGACCTCAGGCAATCCTGCCCACCTCAGCCTCCCAAAGTGCTGGGATTAAAGGCATGAGCCACCATGCCTGGCCAAACTTAAAACAAATTTACAAGAAAAAAACAACCCCATCAAAAAGCGGGCAAAGGATATAAATGAACACTTCTCAAAAGAAGACATTTATGCAGCCAACAAACATATGAAAAAAAGCTCATCATCACTGGTCATTAGACAAATACAGATCAAAACCACAATGAGAAACCATCTCATGCCAGTTAGAATGGCAATCATTAAAAAGTTAGGGCAGATGCTGGAGAGGATGTGGAGAAATAGGAATGCTTTTATATTGTTGGTGGGAGTGTATATTAGTTCGACCATTGTGGAAGACAATGTGGTGATTCCTCAAGGATCTAGAACCAAAAATACCATTTGACCCAGCAATACCATTACTGGGTATATATCCAAAGGATTATTATAAATCATTCTACTATAAAGACACATGCATATGTATGTTTACTGCAGCACTATTCACAATAGCAAAGACTTGGAACCAACCCAAATGCCCATCAATGATAGACTGGAAAAAGAAAATGTGGCACATACACACCAAGGAATAGTATGCAGCCATAAAAACGATGCGTTCATGTCCTTTACAGGGACATAGATGAAGCTGGAAACCATCATTCTCAGCAAATTAACACAAGAACAGAAAACCAAACACCGCATGTTCGCACTCATAAGTGGGAGTTGAACAATAAGAACACATAGACACAGGGAGGGGAACATCACACACCAGGGCCTGTTGGGGAGTGGAGGGCAAGGAGAAGGACAGCATTAGGAGAAATACCTAATGTAGATGACAGGTTGATGGGTGCAGGAAACCACCATGGCACATGTACACCTATGTAACAAACCTGCATGTTCTGCACATGTATCCCAGAACTTAAAGTATAATAATAAAAAAAAAAGTGTACAGATTTTGTTTACTTTCTATTCATTGTAATAAGTGCTTAGAGAAATTTCCCCAGGTTTTGAGAAAGCAAAGCATTTTGTGTTGTCATTGGTGCTCTAGTACACTTTTGGTAAAAAATATAAAACTTAAAATTTTACGAATTACCCATTCCTGAAAAAATAATCTTTGTTGAAATCGCAGCACATTCACCAGACGACTTATAGGCATTTGCTTTTTCATTATTGCCCTTTTAAGCTTTACATATGTGGATAAAAGCCTATAAAATGTTTTGATTGAGTACATTATGGGAAGAAATGTAAATAATAACCAAAGCTATTTAAACACGTGTATAAAGAAAACACGTTTCCACAGTGCTTTATGAGAGATCTAGGGAAATCCACTTCTATTTGTAAAGGGCTGTGAATAGAAAAAAACAATGTCTACAGTAAAACTATTTAATAGAACAGCAGATAACTGAAAATGTGCTGTGTGGGGTTTTACTGTTTCTAAAACCACATGAGTGACTATTTCTTCCCCTCTTAGTCCTCCTCCATGCCTGCTGTGGAAGTCAGAGAACTACCTAGCTTGCTCTGTGACTGCGGTACAGTTCCATTCCTATCGTGCATAGGTGTGCACAACAGGAGCACATTCTAACAGCCCATTGTAATAAATGACTTACATAAAAAATGACTCTTAAAAATAAAACTACTTGTCAAGGGCCTATGTTTATTCAGGGATCACAGTGGTTGGATGTACAGTACTTGTTATTGTTGTTGTTAATGGTTCAGAAAAACATCAACTGAAGGGAAGTCTAGAGACGGTGTTTTAGAGCAGGTTTTCACAGTCCTCTGAAAATGCATGAAGGTTTGTATGGAGGAAGGGCTGGGCTCTCAAAAGGGAAAAAGTACTTCACTTCTGAAATTTATTTTAAATAGAAAAAGGCCCTGTTTTCAAAGGGCTGGGAAAATAAATACAAAACAAAACACCACATACACAAATTTGCACTCACGGGGACGCTGGGGAGAATGGCTCACAATGAGCCTGTGTCTGAAGAGCAAGGAGAAAGCTTTTTTTGGCAGGTATCATGCATCGGCTGTTGGGGAAAGTTGAGGAACATTTCTCAGACAGAGGAAAGAGTAGGAAAAACTTGCTTGTTTTGGCAATTCTTGTCTTTTTCTTTTTCGCCTCTTGTCGTGTGAACACACTGATTCCCCAACATGGTGGTAACATGCCCCACACAGAATGCTTCTTGGGAGGTGAATGCTGACGAAGAGAGAGAACACCTTGGTAATTCAGCCTTGAACATTCACCTAAGACACCTCGGATGCCACAGAAGGGTGAGCAGAGGGCTAGGTACTTTGGCTGCAGATGTAAGCTAAGATTTTAGAGGAACATTCAGCTTAGAAAAAATGCCAAAAAGCAAGCCACGGCAGACAGAAACCACAGTACCCAGGAAAATTTAATTTATTTTATGACATTTTCCAAAGGACTGGGTTTCTTAGATGTTAACTACAAGAAAAGGTTATACAGAATAGAATAATAGGCAGTAAAAAAAATTTACTGTTACTGTTCCACAAACCCAAAACGTCATGAACTCTATTTAGAAAATGCACTGAGGCAAGTGCTTACAGCTGGAAGATGAGTTCTGTTTTGGGGCCTATTTCTCCCTTTCCATCTTGTGATCACAGAATAGAGGACATAAACTTTAAACCAAGATAACCACATGGTAATTCAAGCAGAATACTGCTCCTAGTTAATTTAAAGACAGATGTGTTTTTATGATTAGAGGAAAACTGTATTTAAAAAAAAACATAAACACACAATACTCTGCTTAATAGGGATACCAAAGCAATGAGGACAAACTAGATCTCAGATGGCAGAGTTTTCATGTGGCCTCTGACACTTCCTAGCCACTATCTGATCTTTGGGAAAGTTACTTGAACCACATATCTGCCTCTCATTTGTAGAGCAAGAGTTTTAAAGCTTAGAAATGGTTAAAACAAGGGCTAAGAAGGCTGGCTAGAATAGACTGTCTCAGGGATCTGCCATGGGTAGGTGGAAGACCTAACCCAGAGCAGCATCCAAGGGGTGGACAGGTACCTGGGCAGGGTAGCAATACTAATGAAGACCCAGGGTAGAGTGGGTTGGTGGGAAGGTATTTTCTGTCTCTGGAGTCAGAAGATGTTGTAGCCTAAACTTACACTGAGGTAATAAGTGTAAATAGGTTGTAGCCTAATCTTACACTGGGGTTTTAACTTTTTGAAAACCAGATGAGAAAATCTACCTAATAATTTGTAACTCACAGGCCACTTTCATCTCTGCATTTTGTGCAAGGGGTCAAGAGATGTTGCAATGGAAGCATGCTGTAAAGTCTTGGCAATGGGAATGGGACCTGTGAGTAGTAACAATTCCTTTATTTCTCCCAATACTTGTGCTCTGACAGGCTCTGCAGTAGGTGCTGAACAGAACATGACTCCTGTCCTCAATGAAACTGAAGTCTATCAGTGAGGCAGGTAAGCAACTGGAACAATGAGTACCGCTACTACAGAGGGTGAGCAGGGAGAGAGGAAGGGAAGTGCTCTTGAGAAAGAAACTACACAGAATCAGTTAAGTCTCCTTAGAGGAAGTGATATCTGAGCACAGGCAGGAGGATGAGGAGGGTGCACCCAGTGGAGCAGAAGCAGCATGTGTCCAGAGGCCCAGGGTGAGAGAGCACCATACTCTGAGGATGTAGTTAGGGTAGAGTGACAAGCTGATCAATGACCATGGGCCCTCTCTGGGTTTGTTGGCCAAGGCCATCTGGGAATAATGACTACTCCTAGTCCCTGGGGACAGAGGCTCTTCCTGAACTCAGCCAACTACAGGTCTAGCTGGAGAACTGCCAAAGCATCCAGGTCCTGGGCAGTTGGCTTACACAGCACACTCCTAAACAACCAGACTGCTCAGTGCCTGAACCTGGGACTCAAATGTTTGTCACCCCCAACTTGACAAGGTCACTTTTATGCTTGCCCAATAAAAAAGGGTGATGCAGGCCAGGTGTGGAGGCTCACACCTGTAATCCTAGTACTTTGGGAGACTGAGGCAGGAGGATCACTTGAGCCCAGGAGTTCCAGATCAGCCTGGGCAACACAGTGAGACCCCATCTCCACAAATTTTTTTTTTTTTTAAATAGCCCAGCATGGTGATACGCACTTGTGATCCCAGCTATTCAGGAGGCTGAGGTAGGAGAAGCACATGAAACCTGGTGGTTGAGGCTGCCATGAGCCATGATCATTCCACTGCACTCCGGCCTAGGCAACAGAGCGAGGCCGTCTCAAAGAAAAAGTGTGCGTGTGGCCTGGCATGGTAGCTCACGCCTATAACCCCAGCACTTTGGAAGGCCAAGGCGGTTGTATCACTTGAGGTCAGAAGTTTGAGACCAGCCTGACCAACATGGTGAAACCCCGTCTCTACTAAAAACACAAAAATTAGCCAGGTGTGGTGGCAGGCGCCTATAATCCCAGCTACTCGGGAGGCTGAGGCAGGAGAAGTGCTTGAATCTGGAAGGCAGAGGTCACAGTGAGCCAAGATTGCACCACTGCACTCCAGCCTAGACAACAAAGCAAGACTCCATCTCAAAATAAAAAAGCGTGCATGTGTCTGTGTGTGATACATGGCAGCACACCTTGATATGAGATGCCCAGAGAGTACAGGATCTATATGCATGCTGATCTGTGGGACAACACCAGCCTGTGCCAGGTGATCCCCCGGCATTCCCCAAAACTATCTGCAAAATGGTGTGTGGCTCAACATGAGAAAGACACGCTACCAAGGCCACTCCTGAGTGGGTAGCCACCTTGTGAGTGAGGGATGCCCCCCAGAGAGTGAGAGTTACTGAGAGAGTTAACAGCCAGAATAGATATGACGTCTGTATAGCACCAAAGTTGAAGAGTAAAGGTGGGGTACTTGGCAACTGGGTGAGTAGAAATTTGTAGTCGATTTAAGCACATGGCTGGGCACGTCACTTGGTCTACTGGAGGGCCATGATCCATTGGTGACCTTGGTCGGAACCATTTCAGGGTGGGTCAACCCATAGGTGTCTCTGGCTTATTGGTGAATTGATTATGTCCATAACTCCAAATAAGATGGAGAACATATTTAAACTCTACTTAAACTGTATGTTATGGGCTGAGCTGTGCCCCACCCCCTAAATTTATATGTTGAAGTCCTAACTCCCAGTACCTCAGGATGTGACTATATTTGGAGATCAAGTCTTTAAAGAGGTAATTAAATTAAAATGAGGTCATCAGGATGGGCCCCAATCCAATCTAACTGGCATCCTCATAAGATACAAAGACATTTATAGCAGAAAATCATGAGAAGACAAAGGGAGAAGATGGGCCATCAACAAGGAGAGAGGCCTCAGAAGAGACTAACTTGCCAATACTTTGATCTCAGACTTCTAGATAAGAAGAGACACAGACATATATAGAGGAAAAATCACGTGAAGACACAGGGAGGAGACAGCCATCAACAAGCCACGAAGTGAGGCCTCAGAAGAAACTAACCTTGACCTTAGACTTCTAGTCTCCAGACTTTGAGAAAAAATAAATTTTCTGTTAGTTAAGCCACTCAGTCCGTGGTATGTTATGGCAGCCCTGGCAATACACTATATAACAGGGAAAAAAAAAAATCTAGATCTGGTGCACAGGGACCTGACTTGAGTCACCTTGAAGGACAGCCACAGCAACCTGGCCAGTCCCCAGATTTGAGTCGATTCATGGACTGATTTTCTCCTCGAAAGGAGAGCCAGGCAGTCCTCAAGTAAGGACCCTTCATAGGGTTACAAGTACATCCTATAAATCTTCCATGTGGGATCAACTGAGATTACTATAATTTGCGCAAGGGAAAAAGGGAAATAGCCAGAACTTTTGAGGAGGATTGGGCATTGGCTCTGAGATAATTCTTTGGTGCCTGATTACAGCTGTGATCTACCAGAGGGTGACACCTAGGAGGCTTAAATTCATCTCACTAGGGATCTAGTAGGTCTGTAAAAACCTGCAGTTGTCTTCCCTGTTGCTGAGTGCATCCTTGGGATAGGTTTATTCTGCAACTGACAGAATCCACAGTTGGACTTCATGTCTTAGGGAGTGAGAACTGTTATGGTAATTAAGGGCTAGGTGAAAGTTTCTGGAATTTCTCCCACCCCACCAAAACTATAAACTAAAATCAGTATTAATCCCTAGAAGATCAAAGAGATCTGCCGCCATGAAAAACCTGTGAGCATCTTTCATGTAGTCTTATCTCACTTTCCTCTTTGGCTTAGGCAGAACACAGATGGGTCTTACAGAATGATGGAAGGTTATTGTAAGTTTAATTAGCCAGGGATTCTTCCAGAGGTGGTCTCTCAATTGGAGCACTACAGCACCTAGCATCAGCACTACAGAAGTGGCAAAATCTGTTTTTTTCTATCTCAGTGAACAGCGAACACACAAGTAGGTTTCTATCTACTGGCAAAGAAAGTCATGCAGCTTCACTGTTTTGCCTCATTGTTCTGTTGTCAGTCTGCTTCAGTGACACTACTGAGTCTACAGGGACCCTCATTATCTCACTATCTTGTGGGACATTGTTCTGGTCTACTACACTGAAGGCATTATGATAGGACTTACACAGCAGAAGATGGTGTGTACTCTAGGTGTCATACTAAGAGACAGGCATGTCAGATGGTGACAGATAAAACCATTCAAAATACAGTTGGCCTGGTACACAGGAAAAAGTTCATCTAAAAGGAAAGTCAAGTTTTTTACACCTTATATCCCTTACTACTATGAAATAGGCACAAACATCAATGACCACGTTCGCGTGTTTCTCTGATATGAGAGACCTGAAAAAGTAATAGCTTCACTCACCTGTTACAAATAGGTAAAAATTTGTGCTTAATCAGTGGCTCTGCCCAATAGAATGGTACTAGCCAGAAGTGAATGAATGTAATGATATCACCTCACTCAGGGTGGAAAAGAAAAATCTGTCCAGTGAGCTGACTATTGAGTGGTAAATTTTGGGTCTATGTGGCCTATGAGAGGAGATGGCCTAAGAAACAAATATATACTGATTCACTGGCAGTGGTTAATAGTTTTAAGAGAGGGTCATCAAGGACTGGTGACATGAACATTTGGGGAGAAGTTACATAGAGTGTGAGAATATTTATATCTTTTGTGAAAGTTCTCCAAAGGGCCTTGTCTTAGTCTATTGTGTTGCTATAACAAAATACCAAGAACTAGAATAAAGAATAGAAATTTACGTTCTCACAGTTCTGGAGGATGGGAAGTCCAAGATTAAGGCATGAGCAGGTCTGGTGAGGGTCTGATTTCTGTTTCCAAGATGGTGCCTTGAACAATGAGTCCTCCAGAGGGAAGGAATGCTGTATCCTCACATGGAAGAAGGAAGAAGGGCAAAAAGGGACAAACTCCCTCCATCAAGCCCTTTTATAACAACATTAACCTATTTATGAAGGCAGAACTTTCCCCCACCTTGCAACATTGTTGCACTGGGGACCATTTCCAATATGTGAATTTTTTGGGATACATTCACACCACAGCAAGCCCCATTCAGGAGAGGTTCTTATCATGAGTCAGACGAGGTGACCTACCCCATGGATGCTGGCTGGCCTCTTTCCCTAGCTGCCAAAGGACCTGCTCAAAGGGCTCATAAGCAATGTTGCTATGGAGGCATGGATTATGTTCTGCTAAGGCTCAACACAGATGTAACCTAACCAAGACTGAGCTTTGCCGAATGCCCAATTTGCCAGCAATAGCAATTAATCTGAGCCTCCCTACCAACTCTCATTTCACAGGGAGATGGGCCAGAGGTGGTGGGTAGATTACATTTGACCTCTTTCATCACAGAGAGGCAATGCCTTATCCTCACTAAAATGAAGCCTTCTTCTGGATTTGGATGTGCCTTGTATGCCTGCCATGTTTCTACCAGCCACAACATCCACAGACTTCAGGAAGGCCTCATTTGGCATCATGACCACTAGAATTCTGACAAAGCAGCTCATTTTACAGGAAACAAAATAAGACAGTGAGCTTATAAAATTCAATGGTCTTACAAACAATCAAGCACAGCTCAACTACAGCTGGCCTTACTCAATGGTGGAAAGGTCTATTGAAAACTCAGTTATAATGCAAATTATGAGGCAAGACCTTGTAGAATTGGAGTAAGGCCCTAAGGGATGCACTACAGGCTCTGACCAGCAGAACAATATGTGCTACCTTGGCCAGATACGTGGTTCCTGGAATGAAGGACTGGAAAAGGGAAGTGACCACCTCAGCAAACGTTTACTTTGCATCCCCACAACTCTGCTTCCTTAGTACTCAAAGGATGATTATAACACAGATGATAACAGTGAATCTGTCTAAAAGTTCAAAGTACCATGTGATTATTTCAGGCTCTTTGTGGTACTAGACAAACAGGCCAAAGGGGAGTTGAAATGCTGGCTCATGATGAGATGAATAGGAGGACAGAGGTATAAGGACAAAATAAAAAGGAATGTAAAGGGCTCTACCTGGTGAAGCATACCCAGTACTAAAAATTAATTAAAACAATGGCAATCCCATCAAGGCAGGACCACTGGCAGCTCAAATCCTGGGGGAATAAAGGTAAAGAATGCTAATCAGGTGAGTTACAGGCTAAGAACACAGGAAATACAAAATAAATAGAGGATGGAAGATACAAACATCAACTACTTATTTCACAGTTGCAGGAGCTAGAATGGTAGCATCTATCTACCTCATTGTCTTCTTTGCTGCATCATGTATTTATTTATCTATCAGTTACTTTTTTGGCTTTCTGTTTCCCTACTATTTCATTTAAGGTTTGTTGGCAGTAGTTCACTTCATAATTTAGTTGAAAAATTAACAAATATGGGCTGGGAATGAACTAGAAGGGGAGTAAACATCACTTAGAAATCCTGGACTTGGAGCTGGGAGTTGAGACTCTGGGTCATCTCTTTTGGAGGATATTTGGCGAGCACATTTCCTTTGTAGTTGGGAAAGTCATGCTGTTAGGCAACAGCTTGTTGTTACTGATTAGGAAAGTTATTAGTGGATATTTGTAACTTGTGTCCACCCACTCAAAATTGTTGACCATCATCCTGTTTTGATGACTTTCCATATTTTGTAAGTGTCACTTTCCCAAGGTAAAAGCCAAACATTTTGCCTCCCCTGACTCACTTGTAACTAGGAGACAGCCATGAAACCTAGTTTTGCCTTGTGGTGGACTCAAAAGGAACAAAACAGCACAAGGCTGTGGCCACAGGCCGGGCAGTCAGTCTCTGCAGGATGGGGCAGATGGTGACGCTCAGCAAAGCTTCTAATATGTGGTCCTAGGCATCACAGGGGGCATGTCTCAAAGCTGTCCCTGAGTCATGCCTGAGGCTGTTCTGTGTAGCTTCACAACAGGGCTTTCCAAAATCCTGTGAGCTATCTAATATCTTTAATCAACTTCTCTGCTTAAAAGCCAGACCCACTGTGGACAGTCTCAGGCAGAGAAAAAGTGAAATAAAGAATGTCAGGCAACTAAGGTTCCTGACCACAAAGGGTTTCAAGCCGGGAGCTATCGCACTTTTGCCGTCAAAAGGCCACTCTGGCAGCAGAGGTGTGGATGAATTAAGAGAAAAATCACAGGCTGTGGCAGTAATTTAAGAGCCGATCAAGACGGGCCTTGACCAAGAGAGTGACAAAAGGAAAAAAAAAATTCAGAGGGAAAAGGCAAAAACCACAAACCTAAACTATAAATATGCAGTTCTGTCAGTAAACATAAAAATACAAAGATAAATAAAAATCAAAAAGCACAGTATCTCCTTTTTTTGATTTTTGGCCTGTCAGTCTGGCAAAAATTAAAAACATTGGTAATACCCAATGTTGGCAAGGTTAAGAGGAAAAATATTAGTGAGATAGAATTGATGGGCATTGACAGTCAAGTCTTTTAAAAATAACCTTGTATCACTTATTTTTTACTGAGTCTACTGAAGTAACTTTTCAGGTAACTCTTAAAAACAATGAGGCTACTGACAATGTCTGTAGTATGCTGCTTTTTGACTGAGTTTGCGAATAATTTTTATACTCCTTTGTATCATATACTTGGAAAAACAGCCTCCAAGTCATTTATGCAAATTGTTCATACAGAAAACTCAAAGCATAAAAATATTAATATTATTACAGCAATGAGCAAAGTCACCAGCCTAGAGACTTTGGCTTATCCAGGGTTGTATATTAAGTATATATACACCCATGCTGATACATATTCCATTATACAGATCTAGAAATGGAAAAAAAGTGAAGGAACTCATGCAAATGAGGAAAGATATCCAATTTACACAAAAGCATAAAGCATCCACATTCATCCAAACTAACTACACAGAAACAACAACTCTATTTTCAGGGAACATGAGACACAGAACTGAAGGCTGAGGAGGAAATAGGCATGGCTTTCTGGTTAGTGGACTTGAACTTGGTTTTGAAACAGGTTTAAAAGACAATAGGATCAGCTGAAAACAGGCAGTTAGGTAAATGTATACAGAGATGTTTTTGGTGATGCTGTTAATAAACATAATATAAGATGGTGGTATGCCATGACGCATCCCTCTTGTCTCTGCAGGTGTCTAGATCTACACAGCGTACAACACGATGAACCTCAGTCACCTGTGAAAAGCAATCTTGCGGTTGAGCTGCGTCAACAATGCTCATACCTTTTAGAAATTGACAGTTCAGTAAGAGTCTAAGCATTTATTAACCAATCCCTACTGAAATATCAATGACATTCTTCACAGAAATAGAAGAAGATAACACTAAAAATTATATGGAACCACAAAAGAACCAAATAGCCAAAGCAATTCTGAGCAAAAGAATAAAGCTGGAAACATCATACTACCTGATTTCAAAATATACTACAAAGTTATAGTAACCACAATAGCCTGGTATGGTTATAAAAACAGACATATAGACCAATGGAACAGAATAGAGAACCCAGAAATAAGGTCACTTATTTAGAGCCAACTGATTTTTAACAAAGGTGCCAAGAACACATATTAGGGGAAAGAACACTTTCTTTAAAAAAATGCTGCTGGGAAAACTGGAAATCCATATGCAGAATAAAACTAGGCCCCTATCTCTCACTGGATACAAAAATCAACTTGAAATGGATTAAAGACTTGAATATAAGACCCAAAACTAGAAAACTACTATAAAACTATAAAACCACTATAAGAAAACTATAAAACTACTAGAAGAAAACTCAGGGAAAATTTCAAGATATTGGTCTAGGCAAGGATTTTATGAGTAAGATTTCAAAAGCAGAGGCCATAAAAAGAAAAATAGAAAAATGGGTTATATCAAACTAAAAATATTCTATACAGCAAAGGAAACAATCAAAAGTGAAGACACAACCTGTAGAATGGGAGACAATATTTGCAAACTATCCATCTGACAAGTGACTAATGCCCATAATATACAAAGAACTCAAATAACTCAACAGCAAAAAGCTAATCTGATTTTAAAACATGCAAAGGATTTGAGTATTTCTCAAAAGAAGACATACACATGGCCAACAAGTATATGAAAAATTGCTTAGCATTATTAATCACCAGGGAAATGCAAATCAAAACCACAATGAGATATCTCACCGAAGTTAGGATGGGCATTATCAAAAAGATGAAAACTAACAAGTGCTGGCAAGGATGTGAAGAAAAGGAACTCATATACATGGTTCATGGGAATTTAAATTAGTGTAGCCATTATGGAGAATAATATGGAGGTTCCTCAAAAACCTCCAAATAGAACTACTATGTGATCCAGCAATCTCCCTATTAGGTATTTTAACAAAAGAAGAAACTCAGTATATTGAAGAGATATCTATACCCCGTTGTTTATTGCTGTACTACTCACAATAGCTAAGATATGGAATCAATCTAAATGTTTACCACCAGGTCAATGCATAAAGAAAATGTGCTATGTATATATACACAATGGAATACTATTCAGCAATATATACATTAAAAAAATAAAATCTGTCATTTATGATCACATGGGAGGAGGGCAAGGAAGTGCTGGGTAGTAAAAGGCAGGGTCCCTGGTAAGGGCTCCGCCCTTAGGCCTGTGCCCACAGACCTAGGTGAGGACAGCCACTCCTGTTTTCATGCCCAAATGTTGCGTCTTCCAAGACCACCCTGGCCCACCATGCCCCTAATCCTGTGCCTATTAAAACCCCTGAGACCCTAGCGGGCACACACACACAGATGACTGGACATCAAGAGGAGCAGAGAAATGGAAGAGAGCAGGCTGACAAGCACCAGCAGACTCCGGCAGGCCATCGACAGCGGGATAATGTGAAATTCCGTCAGGGGATATTCAGAGAGTCTGGCAGCTGGGCGGCCCAACTCCAGGGGAAGACCACCTTCCCACTTGATCCCGCTTCTGGCCTCTCCACGCACATCCCTGTGAGCCCTGTGAGCTACCTCCACTCTAAAACCTTGTACCCATTCTCCAAGCCCAGGTGTGATCCAGTTTTTCCAGTACACCAAGGAAAGAACCTGGGATACAGAAAGCCCTCTGTCCTTGAAATAAAGCAGAGGGCCTAACTGAGCTGATTAACACAAGCCACCTGCCGAAGGCTAAACTGAAAAAGCACATTGTAACACATGCCCACTGGGGCTTCAGGAGCTGGAAACACTCAACCCTAGATGCTGCTGCTGTAGGGTTGGAGCCCGTGCTACTGCCCATCTACATGTTCCCCTAAGGGTTTGAGCTGCGGGGCCACACCCCCATCACATATCCTGTGAGGGGGGATAAGGGATCTTTTCAATGGCAACATGAATGAGCCCAAAGGAAATTCAGTGAAGTAAGTCAGGCACATATACACGATGGAATACTATTCAGCCATAAAAAGGAATGAACTAATGGCATTCGCAGCAACCTGTATGAGACTGGAGACTATTACTCTAAGTGAAGTAACTCAGGAATAGAAACCCAAACTCATAAGTGGGAGCTAAACTATGGGGATGCAAAGCATAAGAATGGCACAATAGACTTTGGGGACTCGGAGGGAAAGGGTGGGAAGGGAGTGAGATAAAAGACTACAAATCATGTTCAGTATATACTGCTTGGGTGATTTAAGTGCACCAAAGTCTCACAAATCACCACTAAATAACTTACTAGTATAACCAAAAAATATATAAAGAAAGAAATAGAGATATATAGACATATTAAAATTTAATGATGTAATCAGAAGAAAAATAAATATGTTCTCACTCATATGTAGAAGCTATTTATATAAAAAAAAATGAGCTCATACAATATAGAGAATTGTGGGTATTAGAAGGCTAGGAAGGATAGGGAAGGGAAGGATAAGGAGAGGTTAGTTAATGGATATAAAATTACCACTAGAGTAGGTTCTAGTGTTCTATAGCACTATAGGGTCAATATGGTTAACATTAATTTATTGTATATTTTCAAAAAACAGAAGTGAGGATTTTAAATGCTCACAACACAAAGAAATGATAAATGTTCAGGTGATATATATGCTAATTATTCTAATTTGAAAATTACACATTGTATACATTGTATACACATATCAAAATATACTATAAATATGTACAATTACTACATCTACTAAAAATAAAAAAGAAAAACTTAAAAACTAAAAAAAATCCTTTACAGTTTCCTTAGGAATGTTTTATTTGCTATTTTTATACATTTTGCCTACCATTAAAAGTCCTGAGGGCTCTTTGGTTAATTTTCTTTACCCAAACAAAGTATCTTCATTAGGACATATTTTTAAAATGTATCACTACACTAACATGACAGTCAGAGTCAAACATAATTGCCATCTCTACAGAGCAGAAATTCTATTTATTTTTTTGTCCAAAATCAAAGTGCTCTGCGCCTACCTTTTAAGGACAAGGGACTGTATCTCGTGAATTCTGCATTTGATGGCCTGTGCTGTTTGCGAACTTCCAAGTACTCCTGAACTCTTGAAGCAATGGTTTCTTTTAACAGTAAACAGACTTCCTAAAGTAAAGAAAAAATTAGATATAAATTTCCAATTTAACTGCAAAAAAGTTAACATGATATATATTAAAAAGTCAACAATGAACATTTCATTTTGTTTGCTTTTTAATTTAGTTATGAATGTTGAAAGGAATGTCATGTGTGCTCATGGATAACACTGCAGATTTAAATTTGCTACTGAAGTTTGCTCAAAACCATGATGTTGGCTCACTGTGTGATCTGGGAAAGTCATTTCATTTCTTTCTGCCTCAGTTTCACATTTCTAAAAGAAAGACAAAAACACTTCAATGTAAACATCTGGGTGAGGAGGTAATAAAATAAGTGCAGTAAAGAACACTTTCATATAAATATCAATCAGTTGTACTGTGACAAATAGAAGAAATACGTCAAGAAGAGCCAACACTGGCTGGCAGCAAGGGCCTCAAGGAAACACCAGTGTGGCCAGACAGGGATAGGGCCAGGAGTAAGGGCATATTCATCCACTGCTGGTGCAACAGCATGGGGAACCCAGACCACAGGCCCAGTCAACAGGCCCAGTCAACAGCGAGCAGCCCCTCATGATTTCAGGGGACTGTTTCATGTGTATAGGTACAGTGTTGCTATGTATTCCAATTTGTTCAAAAGGAGTCAGAAACAGTAATTTTTATGGAAAATATCCCATTTATCAAAATTGGTCTAAAATTTTTTAAAAATATAAACACCATCGGCCAGGTATGGTGGCTCATGCCTGTAATCCCAGCACTTTGGGAGGCCGAGGTGGGTAGATCACGAGGTCAGGATTTCGAGACCAGCCTGACCAACATGATGAAACCCCGTCCCTACTAAAAATACAAAAATCAGCCAGGCATGGTGGTGCATGCCTGTAATCCCAGCTACTAAGGAGGCTGAGGCAAGAGAATTGCTTGAACCTAGGAGGTGGAAGTTGCAGTGAGCCAAGATCACACCACTGCACTCCAGCCTGGACGACTGAGCGAGACTCCACCTCAGGAAAAAAAAAAATCTAAACACCATTATTAAAATCTAAACACCATCATTCATTAGTTTCTGGTCTTGGGTTTACAAATCTACTGAAGAAGGAAAGTATTGAGCAGTGAGTTAAGCAGAGAACTGGAAATCACTAATGTTATTTTCCTTCTAATGCTCTTGTTGATGATACTGTATATGCCTGTTTGTTTTTGTAAAAATGCACTACACTCATCTATTAACAGTGAAAATAATGTAATTTCTCTAAAGTAGATTAACATCTATTGGGCGACAGAAACATGGCTTTAATTTCAGTATTCCTTATCACTAGTAAGTTTCTGTATATGTCATTTGTTTTATGACATATAAATACGACTGTTTTATTGTTTTGGTGATATTTATAATAAAGGAAAACAAACATTTAAGCCCAACCACACAATGGGAAGACATTCTGTGCAGTTGTTTCCTGCACTAACAGGAAAATGTAACCTTAAGTAGAAAAAGAGAGTAAAATTACACACAAATCTAAATTTCTTAATTTAGATTAAGAACTGATGTATAAGGACTGATGATTCCTGTTTAATTCCCAAAGACTGCAGCAAACTCAGAGTTGCCCAGGTCACCTCAAACCTGTTTTGCTGGTTTCTTGCAATGTCATCTCAGGTTGATCTCTTAGAATCTTCACAAATTAAAACAACAAAATTTTTAGCTGTTCTGAAGAGCAATGATAGTAAAACTTATCCTTTATTACAAACACTTGTACCCCTCAAACAGTATAGAAAATACTTGATTTAACTTATGAGTGTGAGTTTCTAGATAAAATACAAACACTGCTTTCCTCTCTCCTTCTTTTCACTGCCCAAAGATGCAGTGCCTCGTGGAATACAGAGATATCCATTTACAGTTGAGTGTTTTGGCATTGTTCACACAACAAAAAGGCAGCCTTGCCGCCTCATATATATATATTTTTTTTAACAATTAAAGAATTTTGCTTCACATGCAGAGTTCAACTATGAGTGAGCTAGAAAATATGTGGAAGACATACATGGAAACGACGATTGCTAAAATTTGGCCATAAATGCCCTATAAGGCTAAAACTAAAAATAGTATGACAAAAATAAAGCAAAGGCTCACACACAAACTCTCTCCCTCTAGCTATGGGACCTTCCTTCCGTGAGTCAGTTTGACAAATGGAAGGTAGATCAACTGCAGTGTGGCAAAGACACCAGTAACTGACCACACCACACTTAATGAAGCTTTCTCTTCGAAGCCACAATAATGCAAGAAAAGAAAAATTCTCAGCTACCTTTGAGGGTCAGACAAGAAGAAGAAGTTAAAATCAGTGAACAAGAGAGAGTTACAGAGGGCATCTCTAGGCTAACGGGCTGTGCTCACTTCCTCGAGTTTACAAATGGAACAGTTTGAGTTCAACTGTTTGGGTACAAAGACTACTCGTGCTGCACTCAAAATAAACATATGGTTAATGCATGTAATTAGTTATTTTTTCTAAAAAGGAACTGGATATTCTTAGGCTTTCACTGTATAAAATGACGGTTAAAATGCAATCAAATTGGTTGCTCACGAAATCCCAGTCATGAAAGCATCTAATGATAAAAAGGATGAAAGCCTGGGGACACTGAACTAGGCTAAAGTCATAGCCTTTCCTCAACTAGCTTTTCTACTTTCTTACACACACAAATGATCCCAGAGGGATTTTAACGTCAGTGAAATCCCTTTTTTTTTTTTTTTTGAGACAGGGTCTCACTCTGTCACCCAGGGTGGAATTCAGTGGCATTATCAATGGCTCTCACTGAAGCCTCAAGCTCCTAGGCTCAAGTGATCTCCCACCTCAGCCTCCAGAGTAGCTGGGACTCCAGACGCAAGCCACATCACATCTGGCTAATTTTTGTATTTTTTAGAGACGGGGTTTCACCATGTTGCCCAGGCTGGTCTTGAAGTCCTGGGCTCAAGCAATCCACCCACCTTGGCCTACCAAAGTGCTAGGATTACAGGTGTGTGTCACTGCCGATACACATTTTAAAAGGGCAAATTAACACCGAGATAGGCAGATCACGAGGTCAGAAGTTTGAGACCAGCCCAGCCAACATAGTGAAAGTCTCTCTCTACTAAAATTACAAAATTAGCTGGGTGTGGTGGCACATACCTGTAATCCCAGCTATTCGGGAGGCTGAGGCAGGAGAATTACTTGAACCCAGGAGATGGAAGTTGCAGTGAGCCGAAAAGGTGCCATTGCACTCTCAAAAAAAAAAAAAAAAAAGAACAAATTAAGCAGCAGCAAACTATTTGGTTTTGAGAGGCTGACCTGCCCCTTGCAGCTGCCAGCGCAGTGCTGCTCTGCAGGTCCTGTCATGCACTGCACAACTTTGCTAAGTCATGCCCTGATGCCCTCAGGTAGGAACTATGAGCATCCACGCAGCTGCATGTGGCTCCTAAAAAAACACCCTAGCCTCATTCATTGGCTATGAGGTGATTCACACACCTATGGCTTTATTTTAAAGAATTCCAAATTTACTGCATCTTGGGCAAAACAGACTCAATATTAAGAAGAAAGGTCTAAGGTGGATAAAAGTCTAAGGTGACAAAGCTGAAAGAGAACGGAGAATGGGCCTGGAATGGATTCTATAACACTGTTAATTTAAGTTAAGTCAGAAGATTTTGGGGTGAGGTCCTCTTGGGTGACTATTAGTCACTTTGGGGAAATGAATGAACAGTTTTGAATCACAGCAACATGTGCTAGTAAGCTAAAGAGTGGAATTACATGAAGATAAGTGGCAGTAGGAGATGCTGATTGACTGGCTAAATATTTAAAAGTCCTGAAGAAGAGAGTCTATAGTTATTTCCCTGAATGATAAATCCCACCATACAGAACCTTGTGCCTTCCTTTTCTCAGCTTTGGGTCACCAGGTATTCTTTGCAAAATGACAGCAAAGTCTTGATCATATTATCCTTTGAATGAAAATGTATTATCCTATAAAATATTTTTTGGGGGTTAAGAATTTTTTTTCTAGTGATCTACAAAAGCTGATTAAAAGCAATTATCACAGAAAAGGGTGTTTTTGTTTTGTTTTGCCACTGTCCACAGTTTCTTCTCCATATACTATCTTTTAATAAAACATTTTTATTTCTCACTCTAAAAAGCAACTGTGATAAATGGACATCATGGATAATGATATTTTTAAAGGCATGTAAATGGCACAAGCTGATTATCCCTGTTCTCGGTGAGCAGGGATGGGAGAAGGAGGCAAAGTAATGGTGAGAGCTCAAGGCAGCTTGTAAGCCTCTACCACAGGCAGCACTTGGGTGGCATTGTTGAAATTTAGAACCAGGAGCGGACTTAGCATCTAGGCGAACCTCTTCTCTTTCAGATGAGGAGGCTGAGGCTCAGCAAAGTCCAACATCATGCTCTGCTAAGCCCCCGGCTACTGGCTTTCCTGACTGACCAATGTGAGAAGGAACATAGCCAAATATCTCCTCACTTGTCAAAGGCTCACAATAATAAAAGGATAATAGAAAATAAAAGCTGAGGCTTTATGAGTGTGAAGGTTCAGCCTTGTGTTAACCGCCACACCTGCTTCAGGTGCTCAGGCCATCCTTCACAACCAGTCAGGTTAAAATCCTGCTTACCTGAAATAGTCACTACTACTTCTTCTTCTTCCCTCTCCCTCCCCCTCCCCCTCCTCCTCCTTCTCTTTTTTAATATATGCAACTCCTTCCCCCAAAACATAGAGGTATAAAACGTCTGGTTTAAATAATAGAGTATCATATGAAGTATATGAATGTGTCAGTTTCTGAAGGAAGAAAAAAAGTGGATGCATATGTGTCTGTCATTGGGAATACAATTGTTTTTCAAGGATTAAATACTCAACACTTTTTCCCCACTAATAGAAATAAAAGCTGGAAAGAGCTAATATTTCTCGTAGCAGCAGCAGCTACTTGCATGTAAATAGCAGAAAGTTTTGTTGTACCTCTTTCTTCTGTTCAGAAAACCAGCTTGTATCTTTGTTTGAACCTTGCGGCAATATATGAAGATCCACCAGGACAGCAAAATTCCCACACTGAAAGACATTAATGGCAGAGTCAGTGTCTGTGCGGCTCATGCCCAGCAAACAATGTGAGAAAATCTCACAAATTCCTATGTGGTTGATCATGATGAAATGGCAACAAAGTTCACTACTAGACAGAACTCTTAATAAAGAACAGGGCTACAGGTCATAATGTACTACTTTTCCTAAGTTTAACATTTACAGTGGAAATGCTAAGGAGAGATGCAATATGAATCAAGATAGGAAAGAAAATATCTGTCTCTGGGCTGCACCTTGAAAGGGGATGTCAAGGCATCCCAGCGGCAGTTGAAAGACATCAAGCATTGAGAGAAGTTAAATAAGTCAGTACTAGGTAGGCTCCATAAAAGAATGATTTCATGCACAACCAGGGGAATTCTTTCTTCTACTCAGCAAAGAACAGACAGAATATACTGCATTTTTAAATGAACAAAAGGATTGGCTAGGACAGTACACTTTGGTATTGAAATAAGAACATGGAAGAATGAGAAGTAAGCAAGAAGAAAAAGGCAGATACTGAATGCCAGTTAACAAAACTAAAAAAAAAAAAATTCATTAAAATATGCTACAAAACTGTAGCCTTTGTTCTTATTCTATAGGCTACTGCTGTCCAGCACTTTAGAAAAAAAATGGAGATATTCTATATCTATGATGTTCAATAAAGATAGCTAATCGCCATATGTGGCTCTGAACACTCAAGACGTGGCTATTGTGACTGAGAAGCTAAATTTTAAACGTAATTTAAATTAAAAATTTAAATAGCTACACGTAGTTAGTGGTTCCATACTGGACAGCACAGTTACAGACCCTGTGAAAAGTTGTTGCTTTATAAATCCTCACATATTATGAGTAAAGTAATTTCTGAGAATCGCAAGATAACTGGGAACAAACTAATTTGGAAAGGAATGGGAGGACACCAAGTCTGTAGGTTGGGGATGGTCTGACAGACAGACCCAGAGGTTTGGTTTATGAGACCCAGAGGTTCAGTTTTTTCACTTCCTTGGCTGGACAGTTTTTTTTGTTTTGTTTTGTCTTAAATTCTGTCCTATATAACAACAGTGAAAGGAAAGTAGTTTCTACAAATGGTTAGACCTTCAGATGTAAATATAAAGTGAAACTTGACAACTACTTCATGCTATACACAAACTTTAGTTGGAGATGGATCACACACCTAAACAAAAAAGCCAAAACTATCTTCCTGACCTTTGGAATAGGAAAATATTTTTTAGACAGAATCCAGAAAACACCGAATATTGAAAAAAAAAATGTTAAATTGTTAAATGTTCAAAATTAAAAATTCCTGTTAATCAAAAAAGCACCATTAATAAAATAAATAGGTATGCTACAGAATGGGAAAAATGTATCCATGTATTTATTCATAAATACATATATCTGGCAAAAAGGACTTATATCCAAAATATGTAAAGAACTCCTAAAAATTGATATATTTTTTTAAAAACCTGAGCTTGAAGACACTTCACAAATAGGATAAATGAATGGCTAATAAGAAAATGAAAAAAAATGTTCAATATCATTAGTCATCAGGCAATTGAAAATTAAAACCACCAAGAAATACAACCACAATACCCACCAAAATGACTACAATTAAAAAGACTGACGTAATATGTAATGTTGGTAAGGATATGGAGCAACCCAAATTCTGACACTTTCCCAGTGGAAATGTAAGATGGTCTAGCCCCTTTGGCAAATGGGTTTGTCAGTTTCTTTTAGTCAAACGTACATTTACTTATCAACTGAGCCAATGATTTCTTCCCAGTTATTTACCCAAGAGAGATGAAGCGTATGTGCACACAAAGACTTACATGCAAATGTTCATGGAAGTTTTAGTTATAATAACCCAAAGTGAAGACAACCCAGAAGCCTACAACAGGAGAACAAATTGTGCCATATTCATGCAATGGAATGCTACTCACCACATACCGATATACTCAACATGTATTCATCTCAAAAACATTAGGTTGAGCAAAGGAAGCCAGACCAAAAGAATACATACTGTATGGTTCCATCTATATATAATTCCAAAACAGCAAAATCAATGTGTGATGAAAGAAATCAAAACAGTAATTTCCCAGGGGGAAGGGAACTAGGTGAGAACTGTCACAAAGGAACTTTATGTGTGATAAGAATACCTTGATGGGGTATGTTAATGTGTACACTGTAATCAGTTCCTTTCACTGTATTTAAATTATACATCAATAATAAACAATTTTTAAACACTGTGTAAAATGCACTCATACTTGTTGGCAGTTATTTAAAATGTAGGTATTAAGTCCCTGAAAATGTGTGGGAGACCAAAATGAAGTTTACTGGGTAATAAACTGTGAAGCATGTTGAAAGATGGTTTCCTATGATGTAAAACAGTGCACTTTAGTGTGTTACAGTTTAGTGTGTTGCAACCAGCATTTTACTTTAATGAAAGAGAACTGAAGAGAAGAATATTAGAATGCAATACAAAATATCAATGTGTCATATGGTAAGATCAAGAATTGTTTTGTGAAATGTAAGTAAGTGGGTACTCAGTTATGATGGAAAGCCTATTTCTTATCGTGGTTGTAATAAAAAATGTTTGAAAACCACTCAAGTATACTGTTAAAAGTTCTCAACAGTTGGTTATAGAATTAACCTTTAAGGAGTATGCTGCCACCAGGTGGAGGCAGCATGCCACAACTACAGGATCTTACCCACGGAATATTAACCTTTCATGTGCCATGGACCTATTTAGCCAGCTGTGAAGCAAAGAAACTTGCTTGGAATAATTATTTTTAAATGCATGAAACATATCACATAGGATTAACAAGAAAACCAATTACAGTGAAGTACAGTTATCTTAACAAAAGAAAAATTTGTGACATAGGAATGTATGCACTTGTTTACGAAGGCATTGGGTTTTGTCAGATAGTGATGATCTAATGACGACTACAAATCTGAAGTAGTGATAAGCATAAATGATGTCTTCATTATCTGCAACAACCATAATGTAATATGAAAAGAGCTATAATTTATACTGGTGATAAATACTGCTAATACTATTCATATTTTTATTATTCATAATAAAAAGGAAAACTAAATTTATTAGAGCTTGGTCACGATAAAGACACAACTTTTCCCCATCCAAGTTCAGAGACCTCTGAATTCTATCACAGACCCATTGAAGTTCCAGAGATTCTAGAATAAAAGCCCTTCCAAAGTGGTAAAATACGTGTCAACACATTTTATTGTGGGTTCCCACAGGTGCTCTTTCTTGATTTTTTAATCTAAACGAAGCTCACTGCTACCTTTTCGTTAGCAAAACTAATTCTGCTTTTTTTTTTCTTGTAACTCGCCCACCACCGCAGAACTAATTCTTAAGGGGGAAAAAAAAAGGAATCTTAAGCTTAAGCAACTTGAATTGATATTGTAACAGCAGCTTTCTGAAGAATTAACATAATAGTAAGGTCCAATTTGATATTTCTCTCACCATTTTGGGACTTTGATCACAAACAACCTTGTCTAAGTTTGAAAATAAACAGATTGAGTAAAATGTCTCTTTTTAGAAAAATAAATTGTCAAATCTTACTGCAGTGATCAGACTTTCCTGGGGTTTCTGGAAGACTCCAACTGTTTGGCAGGCAGTCTCCTCCCCCGCAGGGGGCTCTCCCTCTGCAGCCGGTCTCTGAACTCCCTCCCACACTAGGCAGAGGTATTCTGCCTTTCCAAAGTTCCCTGCTCTCAAACCTTTGCTTCTTGTCTCTCATGAAAAAACAGAAGTGGAAAAAAAAAAAAAGGCTTCTTATGCTGCCAGCAGCATAGCCCCCCTTTCTCCTCCTCCGTAATTAGGAGAAGGTTATTTCTAGTCTCAGATGATCAACTCTCTAGCTTTCTTCTGAAAGGAGCAACACGGTAACCATCACTTCTTTCTCAGGCCAGAACTGGTCACTCTGCAGAGGCCAAGCTATCTCTTGAGCAGCCCACAGACTGCTAGAACAGCTTCATGTCACATGCACTGGGCTGCGAGTCCCCCAGTCAGGGCCTGGTCTGGCTTCTATCCCCTCCACCCAGAAGATTCAGCCAACAATGGGGAGTCACCCCTAACTCCTCCCTTTCCCTAACCCTCCAAAATCACACATCTTGTCCATTTTAATTTTTTAGCGAGTTCTCAAACACACTCCTCTCTTGCTCTGCTGCTCACATCTTCTCCCACTTGGAAGATCAGAGTCATTTCTATCGGTGTCCTGGATGAACCCTCAATGCCTATCTGGGCAGTCTCTAGGCCACAAATTGGATCAGTCCACTCCTGCTGCAGCTCAGAGCAGCAAGTCACAAGCCTCTAATGAGGCCCAGCTCTTTGTCTCCTGCACCTGACTTTTTCATCCTTGGCTTACATTACAGCTTGCCTTGCTGCTTCCATGCTTGTTGAGCTCCTATGCATCCTCAAACCCTAGCAGGAGTGTGGCCAACTCTGTGAAGCTACTCTGAACAGTTTCTCTTTCACTGCTCTGGATCAGTCCATTCTTGAGTGATTATTTATTGCTGCATTAAATAACTAGTCCATGTAGGGCGCCCATCCTAGGCCATAAGCTCCATGGAGACAGGTCTACGTCTCTGCCAACCCTGTATCCTCAGTGATCAGCACAGTACCAGCCCTCAGTGAATGCTTAATATTTAATGAAAGGAAGAACAAACAAACAAACAACAGCAGAAAATGACAGAACAAGTTAGTTCGAAGTTCTGGGCAAATCACAGCCTTGCCTGCAAAGAGAGAGCTCTAAGTCCTTTCCAGGGACAAAGCCATTCCTATTTGGCCCAGTGCACTGACACATCACAGAACAACTTCCTGTCACCCTACTCTGGAGTGGCAACAACTCTGCCATCACCAACAACAACCAGTCATTTTTCGTATTTTGCAAAATGGGAATACAAGAATCCTAGGATTACTTCACTAGAAACTCACTGCCAACTCAGTGTATTATTATTCCTGTCTCTTTCATAAGAATTCTAAAGGTGCAACTCACACTATTTCCAAGTCCTCAGAGGTGGGAGGCCTTGTCTTCTGACTTTACATTAAGTATAAAAATAAAGGTGAAAATATTAACTTTTTTGATGCACAAAGCCATGTCTGGAGCAGACTCAGAACTCTAAGAGATGTACAAGGGTCCCCACATTCTCTCACGCACTCATTCATCATCATTAAATACCTGCTGAGTTTCACAGGGGCACTAGACAGGCCCTGAGAGTAGAAGGGGCAGCAGCAGGGCACTGTGACATTCATGACCACAGCACTAGGATCAGAGGGAGTGGAGTGACGGTTCTGCCTGAGGAAGGCCAAGGAAGGGAAGGCGATGTCACAGTCAAGTACTGAGGAACAGGGCAAGCAGTGCAGAAGGAAAAGTAAACAACGCCCATGCAAAGAAAGAGCTTGACTAGCTCACGTGCCTTGGAAAAGGAAAAGAATCTCAATGTAGAACACAGGACATTGTTGGCAGATGGGGCCAATAGGGCAGGAAGGCTCAGCCTACAGAAGAGCCCTGGACAGGCGAGGAGGCTGGTGGGCTGGAGGGCTCTCTTGAGTACAAGTGTGGAGCATGGGCGGGCAGGGGGAAATCACTGGAGGCAGGCAGACAGGTTCAAAGCCACTGCAGGAACCCAAATAAGAGACCATGCAAGGTGATCTCAAGGTGAAGGGGAAGGGGCCCATTTGAGCGATACTCAGAACACAGAAGCAAGAGGATGTGGTTGGGTGTGAGAGAGAGAAGTACAAGGGGGAGGCCCAAGGCATGTGGGCAATTTCTACCACATCTACGGGGCTTCCAGAGGCAGCTTACATACATGGGCCTGTTGCTGAGAAGCCACAGAAATCATCACTGGCATTTTACACCCACCTGGCATTGAGGATGTAAGGCAGCTTCAAGTAACAAGGCAAAAATTAAAAATGGGGAGAATAAGTAAAGGCAAACAAGGGTAAAAACATAAGATGAAACCAGTGATAGGCCTGCACGAAATTCCCACCACAGTCCCAGGTCTTTGCAACATCTGGCTCTGAGATTCCTAATTATGAATGTGAAAAATGCAACGTCAATTAGAGTCAAGAAGATGAGAAGAAATCCATGCTGAGGATAACTCAATCATTCTTGATACTACAGCTAGAGTCTCCTAAAGACCTTCTCAGAAAACGTGGAAATTTTCTTCCTAGAGTATCAATTTCACAAAAAAGTTTTAGAAAACATATTAAATATTTTCTTATTACCACAAACTGCATGTATCTTACAGCATAAAATTTTAGAGTTATGTGATTTTTAAACAATCACAGTTTAGCCGGGCGTGGTGGCTCATGCCTATAATCCCAGCACTTTGGGAGGCTGAGGTGGGCAGATCACCCGAGGTCAGGAGTTTGAGACCAGCCTGACCAATATGGTGAAACCCTGTCTTTAAATTAATAATAATAAAATAAATTTTTAAAAATCACAGTTTAAAATATTGATTGTCATTTACAGAGCACCTACGTTCCAGGCACTGTGCTAAGTTTTACTCACAGCGGTTCAATTTAATCCTTGCCACTCTGGTGAAGGAGCACAATGATTATTCACATTTTGTATATAAGGAAGTTGAATTGAGGAAGGTCTAGTCCAAGGTTACACAGGCAGTGAGTGCCAGACCCAGGAATCAAATCCAGATCTGTGAGACTCCAGAGCCCATTGGCAGACATTACTCTGAAGCAATTTAACTCCTGTGGAAGGCTACTCAGGACATACTTCCAGCCTCATATGGGAACATGTTAAGGCTGTCTAGCCTGGAACCCACTCCCCTTTATTTGGGAACTGGCTCCTATCCCCTCTAGGTGAGCGATGACAGCCACGTGTGCCCTAAAACACCCTACGCCTTAGTGTCTGGTGACTGCACCAGCGATTCTCAACAGGGTTCTGCAGCTCGCTTCCCTAGTCAGCCTGATTCCATGCATGATCCATTCCAACACAGGTACAGAGAGCTCAGATGCTCAAGGTGCCACTGTGAGGCACCATGTTGAAACGCTAGTGCAGTGAAGCAGTGAAAGCCCCACCGTACAAAGAATGAGGTGGGAGGGGTAGTTAGTGAGAAGGAAGGATGGGGAGAGGAAAGAAAAGAATGCAGCAGAGGATGACAGCAATAAATTCTGCGAGAGGTGGAGTGGAGTTGTGAGGGTAGGAAAAAAAGTCTCCTGACATTAAGAATCCCTATCTAGAGAGCTAAAAGCTGAAGAAAAGTCAAAGCAAATGTGTTGTCAATTGAATTCCCTCGGCCTGTTCCTCATGTAAAATCCTGGCCCAGGAAATCCAAGCTTGTAGTTTACATTTAAGAAAGGGAACCAGCATACCTTTTGGATGGCATACTCAATAAACTAGCAGACAGGTCAGGAGATGGGAGAACAAAGAGTCATTCTGTTGGAATATAATATATATTTAGTCCAATTGCAAAAATTTACTAATGGTGAACAAGTTGGCAATAACAATAGTTAAGATTCATAGAGCACTTGTGTGCCAGACACTGTGTCAAGCCCTTTCTGTACATTATTGCATTTAATTTTCCTGACAACCCAAAAGACAGAAACTATTATCGCTTAGTGTTCTGGAAACACTGGGAAATTTAAGAGCACTCTTTCTCTTTTAGGAGATTGCTGGTGATCATGCCTGGGTTTTGTTTGGTGCGGTGCCTTGCCAACCTGGCAATACTTGTCAGGTCGGGTACAAGGAACACTCCATAATCTCAGCAACAGAATTAGACACAGCCTGAATTTGAGATCATAACACACAAAGAAGGCCTGGAGAAAGCCCTTTGATGACTAATGGGAGAATGGCCTAGCACAGAAGTCTAAAGACCATAAATCTCGTCTAGTGATGCCCAGTTTAGGAGGGGTTGCACCACCTCCTATCTCTACTGTCAGTTTCCCTATATATGAAATGAGTGGACCGAACTAAATTGCCTTCAAGGTATCTTCCCTTTAAGAGCTCATCTCCTGGTCATTTTGGTTTGTAATCTTTTACTTGGATTCTACCTGCACACATAAAGTAAAATCCACTGCTGTTTTTGGAATAGAGAGGTGGAGAGTGCATTTCCTGCTGTGTTATCTCTGTGGGCATGGTTTAGTCTCAGTAACCAATGACAGAAAATGCCAGTCACATGGCTAAAAATCATGGTATGAGACATGGGAAATAGAGGCTCTCAGTGGAGTTAGCTGAGGCAAAAATCTTAGCAACCAATGAGCTCTTCCCCAAAGCACTGCCCAATACTTTCGGGCAGGATGAAGCTCTTCTGCGCTGCCATAGCACTTGGTTCATGCTTCTGTTGTGGAACTTATCCCAGGCTGAGAACACGTTGACTATACACACCCATTTCCCACCAGGTGGCCTTTGTGGAGGAGCTGCCTTCTGTTACCTTTGGGTTGTCAATGTCTAGTACCGGCTCTGGCACAGACAGTCATGAAGACTGTTTGTTAAATGAAAACATACATCAGTAATGAAAATTAAGTGGCTGGCTTGTTCTCTCTCTAGGAAGGATTACCTCCCTCTCACCTGCACCCTGAACTCAAGAACAAAAAACACTACAGAATCAAGCTCGTGGTTTGCAACTAAGGTTGCCCCATGTATGCACAGAATACTGTCACTCATGAATTGGAATGGCTATTTTCCCACTTTCTGTCCATCAGGCAGAACAAGATGCAAGTATAAAGCCCTGGTTGACAATGTGAATCTAGACCCATTAATGGGAACTTCCTTGGTTGCAAATGGATGACTTGTCCTTTAAGCTTGAGTTTTTCGGGTTAAAGGGATGCTTGGGAGAGTGTGACTTGTCTGAGGTGAAAAGGACTCGGGAGGGGAGGGAGCGCCTGTCTCCTGTTTAGTGTCTGTTGTGGGACCTCTGACTACAGGTCAAGGATGTGCAACTTCCCAATCACTTGTTTTTCACAACAGATTTATTACTATGGTTGGGGAAAGATTCTACAAAGATAAAGAGTAAAACACAAAGGAATGAGAAAGAAAGATGAGGGAAAAGCAGAGCAAATGAGTTTGACAGCAGCTTCTAAAAGGAGGAGAAAATCAAGTAAGAGGCTGTGATGTCCTTCAGTAAACTGTCTCTGGTATCCTATTAAAAAGGAGTTTTGTGTTTTGACCTAGAGTGCTGTAAGGTGGCTCACAGTCTCCCTGGGTAAGATTAGAGAAGGGAGGCAAAGTACTGCTTGGAATAAAGCAATGGTCAACCACATTATTATGAAGGGCTGCTTAAATTTAATACATGCCTCTGGGACCTTGGGGTGGAATTCAAGGCTGAATCACAAACTCCGAAAGCTATCACTGCATGAAGAGCACATTTGGGAATAGGCTCTCAGGGGCTCCATTTATAAGATAAGAACTGACTTCATTTCTTTAGACACCCTCCCTAATGATTCTTTCAAGTGTAACCTGCAGGCACATTCCCTCAGTTGACAGGCCGGTGGCATAGACACAGCAGGTGTCGCAATGAGTAAAACAATGGCTTGGTTCGGCACAGACCTGACTTCAAATCCTAGCCCTGAGCCTCAGTGGTTCTGAGACACAGGGCAAGTTCCTCCAATATAAAATGAAGACAGCAATGAAAACTACCTCATGGAGTTGTTTTGAGGATGACATAAGACAACGTGGGCGCGAGGCTTCTGCACTGTGTCAGCCACACAAAGGGCTCAAGAAGAAATACTGGCTGCTTTTTTCTTTTTTCTCCAAAAGTAGAATTTGTCTCAAATTCCAAGGATGTTTAAATGAATTCTGAACTGTCAGTTCCATAAGATTTACAAATAGGTAGGGCAGAGGTTTCCACCTATTCCCACTAAGAGCCAATAAATGCCTCATAATTCTTCTGCACGGTTTTACCCTGGCCACACACTGCTTCTAAGAAAAAGAGCAGATGGCTTGTAATCATACCACATTACAAGTAAAAATATGAACTCTCCTGTTAGATATTTCTGCAAGAGAGCACAGGAAATGAAAAGATAACCTGATAGTAACTGCGATGTGCTCGTCCGTAAGGCCACTGACTTGAGAGGGTGTGAAGTGGCTGGGACACAAGCATCACTCATATTCAGTGACATTCAGGCCGATCAGGAACATGTTTGGGATCAATTATGGCATCTATAATCTGAAACTGGAGTATGGTAAACAACAGGAATACCAGCACCCACACATTTTGTCCATAACTTGATCTAACATGTGTGATCATGAAGCTTTGGAATGTGGCTTTGACTTTAAGAATTAGCATGTTAGAAAATATTCATTAATATTTGTGAAGAATCCTGACATGAAAGAAAAGCTTTTCAGTTTGTGAGTTAGAGGAATTTATGACAAACTACATATGAGTTAAAGAAAACCCCTGTAAATATTCCCCTAGTGATCAATGTCTGGCTTGGCAGATTGTTCTAAA
Organism: Cacajao melanocephalus; assembly: GCA_963573385.1. Lineage (NCBI taxonomy): Eukaryota > Metazoa > Chordata > Mammalia > Primates > Pitheciidae > Cacajao > Cacajao melanocephalus. The sequence goes on along the minus strand of CAUYLG010007791.1, from coordinate 160,634 downwards.
GGGTGGCCAGTCTTGGAGGGAGATTTCTTGAAGCAGGAAGGAAGAGAGAAGACCAGTAGCATAATTTTCCTACCTCTGTGGGTAGAACGAAAGTGTCTTTAATAGATACTTTGGGGATTCTGGATGACTTAGAGGAATTCTGTTTATTTGTTTACAGGTAAAATAATTTAAGGAATCCCCAACAGTGGTATTTTTTCCCCCAGAATCTTCTCATCTACTTTCTAATATAACAAAGGACTTGCCAGATAAAGCTATGACAGGCACTCTGCTTGATCCAGCTGTTATTTAAGTTTTTCTGGGGTATTAGTATTATACGAATTGTTTTTTTTTTTTTAATGTACAGCTAGCTGTGCCACAGAATGTGTGAGTACTGTGTATCAAGGGGGCTACACATTTACTCTTCTGAAGTGGGTGTCAACTTTGACAGGCCAAAGATAGGGCTAAGTGTGACCTTTACAGGAGACAAACAGCATTGAAGTATGCAGCTGCAAACTAAAACACAACCTTAGAATGAGGAGTTTCTACTATTTCAGGGCTCAGGGTTACCAGACCCTCGCAGAACCCCAACAAAGTCAAGTGCCAGGCCTGTCTCTTCCCTTGGCCAAACTCATCATCCTGGCTTTACCAGTTCAGGAAAGTTCTCTGTGTGTACAACCTTAGGGATATTTACCCACTAGAGCCTCAAGCCTAGAGACTACTGGTTTACAGAGTATCTGCAGCCACAGTATCTCCTGATGCTGATTTGATGTGGAATTCTTGGATCCTACTCAGACCTACCCAATCAGCAATTACAGAGAGGGGGCCTAGGATCTGTTGTTTTAATCACCTAGGCCCTCCAGGTGATTCTGGCACATGCTGAAGTTTAAGAGCCACTGCTACAGGCCCCCTTGTATCCTGGAGGAATACTTAAAGCATTCTCTGTAGAATACAGGAACTTTTCTGAGGTTACAATAGAAAGGAAGAAAAAAAAATCTGATGAAGTTTCACCATGTAATACAACAGGAAATATATTCGCCAGAATATATTTCAACTGTAAGACTCACAAGTAAAAACATCACCATTTCATCATAATTACAAGGAAATAGTTGCTTTAGTGTAAATTATGATTTTCTTTAAAAAGAAAAAACAAAGCTGAGCATGGTGGCTCATGCCTATAATCCCAGCACCTGGGAAGGCCAAGGCAGACAGATTGCTTGTGTCCAGGAGTTCGAGCTCAGCCTGGGCAACATGCCAGAACCCCATCTTTACTAAAAACACAAAAATTTAGCAGGAATGGTGGTGCACACCTGTAGTCCCAACTCAGGAGGCTGAAGTGGGAAAATCATCTGAGCCTGGAAGTCGAGGCTGCAGTGAGCCAAGATGATGCCACTCCACTCCAGCCTTGGCAACTGGAGTGACACATCACAAACAAACAAACAAACAAACATTCAACAGAGGTGAATGTGATGTGTAGCCAGGGTGAGAGCCAAAGATAAAATAATGCCTTGCTGAGCATCTTCAAAATTCAACTCTGAATTAGGATGATAAAATGATGATGAAAATCTAAAGGGGAAAGAGATCTACCTGCTGGATGAAAAGAGAGCCTTAGGAAACAACAGAAAGAAAAGGCCAGAAATGAAAAGAAAGGGGGCTGAAAACTCCAAACAGTTAAGAAGCGGATATAACTGCATTTAAATTCTTGAATGAGTTCACTGGGCTCAGAGGAGTCCATTCCAGGGCACCGCAGCCTGGCTCGACCACTGGGATGAGGAGGAGCACAAGAGTTACATGGGGAACCTAGAGAGACACAAATGATGCCGCACTTTTCAAAAAGGAGAGAAAGATGGATTTTACAGCTATACACCTAATCCATAACAGACTACTGGGGGAAAGCCTAAAGAAAATTCCAATTATGAAAAACTAACCTCATTTTCTTCTTTGACAATATTCTCAGCTGCCATGACTGGTGAAGGCAGCCAGGTTCACTAAGTGAACCTCAGCCAGCAATCAAATGAAGTTCCTCATGACATCCTTTTATTCACAGTACTCCACTAAAACAGCTTTTGTCACCATTACCAGTGGTCTGCATGACACCAAGCCCAATGATCAGTTCATGGTCCTCATGCTACTCTACCTCTCAGCACCATCTAACAAAGTGGTTCTTTCACTTCCTGCTTTCCTTAATTTCTCTGGACACCAGAAGTCAGCTTTCCTGGTTCTCCCCCCTCCTCACTGGCCACAATTTCTCAGTCTCCTTCGCTGGCTTGTCCCATCTCTTTGGCCTCTAAACACTGGAGAGTCCAGGGCTCAGTCCTTAGACCTCTCCTTGCTTCCATCTGCACTCTCATCGGTCTCAAGGTTTCACATACTGGGCAGTTTACGCGCTGAGAGCTCCTAGTGTTTTTGCTGTAGCCTGGACCTCCCTCTCACCTCCAGATGCATATATCCAATTGCCTACTGTGCATCTCCACTTGGGTGTCAAATAGACATCTACAACTTAACAGGTTCAAAACCAAAATACTAATCTTTACCCTCAAACATGGTAACTAATGGTAACTCCATTCTTCCAGTTGTTCAGGTCAAAAACGTTGAAGTCATTTTTGATGCCTCTCTTTCTCTTATATTACACACCCAATCTATTAACAAACCCTAACAGTTCTACCTTTGAAAGGGCCTGACACACTGTAGAAGCTGAAAAAATATTAATGAAATGAATCTATGAATGAACAAATGAGTCCTGGTGAATAAAACAACAGAAAAATAGAAGTGGATGAAACGACAGGTGGAATCATAACCAGTTAAACAGCCATAACCACAGGACCCAGTAATGGCCAAACAACAACCTGGACAAAGACAGTGAACAGCTTTTTCCTCGACCCTGGTCTTGGTCTGCATTTCTAGCACTGGCATGGATGAATACATAGAGGACATGCCCACAAAATAGGTGGATGACATTGCACAGAAGGGGACAGTGAATATCTGGGGTAGCAAAAACTGGATCTGGGAAACAACAAAACCCTAAAACTAGAGCTCTGTGATTTAGAGGGAATCTAACTAGAAAGAATTTAACTAGGATATATGTAAGGGCCATATAACGTTTGGCTCCAAAAAACTGACAGCCCGAGTGGAGGCATTCTTAGTAAAGGATAAGTGCTGTGAGCAGGGAGCACAGTGCCATGGCTGTAGATGATGTTAATTTCATCGTGGCTACCTTAACAGCGGTGGCCGAGATAAGTGACAGGATGAGGCTTTATGGATTTAGTGCTCAGTTACTCTCAATATTCAAATTGAGACAAGCTGTCACATACCCAAATGAGAGTGATCAAGATAACAGCAACACTTAAAAGCATGTCATGAGCATCAGCTGAAGAAAGTAAAATGATTAACTTAAAACAGAATAGCCAGGATAATATAATATTAACAGGGCTTTCAAAGGTGGAAGAATAATCCTTCTTAGTTCTCTAGGGCTTTAAGGGATAGAGAACCAGGTGAAGCAGAGAAACCATAAGAAGACAGGTATTGGCTCCACCTAAGGAAGATGATCAGACCGGCAGGGCTTTCCAAACAGGAAGTTATCTGCCGCAGGGGGGAGATGTGTTAGCCACTCAACCCAGGGGAGAAAACTCTATTGACACAAAGCCCATTAAAATGGGCAACTGAACAAAAATCGCACTACTATCAGAGGCCACTGGTCTCCCTGTGAGGAGTGATGAAAACTACATAGGAAAGGATCTGCTGCTGGCTTGTTGCACTGGACTGATTTAGTTACTTCAACCATCCAATGCACCATTGGTTTCCTGGTTTTTTTTTTTTTTTTTTGTCCCTAAAGATGTGGGCTTACAGACCTCAAAAATCTGAGAACTTTTAAGTGACACGTTAACATACAAAGCATGGGCTTTAGAGTCATGCAGATATGTACATATGCAAACGCTGGCTGCCCAGCTCACTGGCCCGGTCACGGCCAACCAAGTTTCTCAGTCTCTCTGAATCTTAATCCCTTTATCTGTACTATGGGAGCAATAATCCCTGCCCTTCCAGAGATGTTATGATTAAATTCAAAAAGAATACATAGAGTGCAGTATCCACATATAGGAATTAACTAATTGGGAGAAGTTAACAAATATCATTCTCAGTCTCAGTATCTTATTTAACAAGGGTGACAAAATTGACCGCTGCTGTCCAATAATATTTTGCGATGACGCACATGTTCTCTACGATGTCTAATACCTTAGCTTCAAGCCACATGTGGCTACTGAATATCTGAAATGAGGCTAGTGTAAATTTATTTTTTTTAATTCTAATTAAATTGGTTAATAAGCAGTGAATTTATTAACTTAAATAGCTACATGTAAACTAGTCACGGCCACACTGGAGAGCCTAGATACTTCCCTAAAGTGATTCTTGGTTCAGAAATCCTGGTTCTATTACTTTAGCAAGAGACTAAAACCACAAAGGGCAAACAACATCAGGAACCTCACAATAGGAAGTGCCCAGTGATGCAAGGGGAATCCCATCCCGTAGGGAATTCCAGAAGGTGCCTAAGGACTGCATATGAGGGAATGATAGGGACTAACCTGGGAAATTTCTTTGAACTTTACCAAGGAAGGTGCTGATCTAACATAATTGTTTTATTTTAAAGGTATTTTCCTTGTAAATAGAAAATGAAGCAATAAAAACTGTTACTGACAAGGGATTAAGAAGTTTGTTTCCCTTCACCTTTCACCCTCACTCAGCTTCATCACAGCAGAAAACAAAACTCAAAATTCATCCAATGCAAAATAATCCCTTAGTTTTGCTGAGAATGAACCTTAAAGTTTGGAGCTGAATTTCCCTCACTATTCTGCTCTGCTTCTAGAATTCAGGAAACAGTCCTATGACTACTTTCATCACAGAGAGTTTCTACAGAATGAGTAAGAGTTCAAAGAGAATCTTCAACCAATTCATGCCTAAGGCAGGAAATTGAAATGGGACAGAAGTATGTTAGACAAACACAGGCGAGGTCTGCTGGTGAGAACCGAGTTTTTCTTCCTCCAACCCATTTTTAGAGAACTACAAAGAGGAATAAAGGGAGGTCGTTAATTGGTCACAGGACTTGTTTAGAGCCACCTCTACTTTCCTTTTCTAATTGACTGCTGAGAATAACACCCTCTTCAAGGAATGCTCAAAGGGGAAACATGCTGAGACAGAAGACCACTGATGAAATGGCTTCAGAAGCTGAAGATCATTAATTAAGAATATTTAGAGTGAGGTTGAAAGCTTGGCTGAAACAAGTGGGAGGGACAAGTCAGTATCAGCTGCTACCTACGCATTAGCAATTAAGCCTTATAAAGGCTCTCAGTGGAAAGTTACATCTCTCAGGCATCCTCCTCGGATAAGGGAAGAGCCTCCTGAGGCAACTGAACTCTGAAGACAATAGCATACCCTTCAGAGTAATATTTCCAGCATCTACTATTACATACCCTTGATTCTAAGGATTAAATGTCTTCAAAACACCACTACCCATTGCCTGACACAGTGTTTCTCACCAGGAGGGCTTGTTAAAAACACACATTGATCAGCTTTGTGCTTGGCTAGGTATTTTTAAAACAGGCCGGGTGCAGTTGCTCACGCCTGTAATCCCAGCACTTTGGGAGGCTGAGGCGGGCGGATCACGAGGTCAAGAGATTGGGACCATCCTGGCCAACATGGTGAAACCCCATCTCTACTAAAAATACAAAAAAATTAGCTGGGCGTGGTGGCGCATGCCTGTAGTCCCAGCTGCTTGGGAGGCTGAGGCAGGAAAATTGCTTGAACCCGGGAGACGGAGGTTGCAGTGAGCTGAGATCCTGCCACTGCACTCCAGCCTGGCACCTGGTGATGGGGTAAGACTTTGTCTCAAAAACAAAAACAAAACAAACAAAAAACCAAAAAGAAGCACAAATTGCCAAAGCTCAGCCCCACGGTGAGACTTAAACCTGAGGTGAGACTGAGAATGTGCATTTCTAACAGACTCCCAGGCGATGCTGATGCTGCTGGTCTAGAGACCACACTTTGAAATTCACTGGCCTAGAAGAGTGTTTTGCAACCCTGGCAGTATCTCAGAATCACTTGGGGAGCTTTTAAAATAATAACTGTCCAAATTCTATGCCAATGAAATAAAATCAGACTCTCGGGGTGGGGCCTGGGCATCAGTATATTTTAAAAGCTCCCTACCTGATTCTAATGCGCTGGCTGGGCTGAGACCCACTGCTGAGATGATTACCTTCAATTATTTAAATCCAGAGACTACATAAACTCTGAACAGTTTAATAATTATTCCTTGTTTTAAGTAAATTCCATACCTTTCACACTTATCTTGAACTCCTGACCTCAAGTGATCCACCCGCCTTGGCCTCCCAAACTGCTGGGATCGCAGGCATGAGCCACCATGGCTCACCTTTCACACTTATAAAATGAAAAACAGAAGCAGAAAACTACCTTGTTTTTCCTTACACATTAGAGACAGGGAGACAGATCCCAGTGTCTGCTTGATTCCACCTGCCTTTGCTGGTGATGGCTATTTTCTTTTTTTAACAAACCAAAATATAATGAGCCTCCTTGCACCTGCAAATGCCATCCTCCACTCCAATTCTGCTATTTAGACAGGATTCCCTGCAGATTTACTAAACAGAGCAATTCACGCTCTGTGAACACTGGTAACTCTTCTAATCCCTTTAAACATGGTAGGTAACAAGGGATACATTTTCATGAGAGTCCTACAGCTATATGGGCAGTAGGTAATATTTCCAAAACACTCAAATTCTTCTAATGTTTCTGCCTTCACTCTTTTCCATACTCATTGAATACCTTATTTCTTTCTAAATCAGATTCTACTTTTTCTTCATCTATCATTTGCCTGCCTGTACACTTCCTTCATCACCTCTGCCTTAATGTGATAAGTGTAAACTTTACAATTAGTTATTCTTAGGAAATAAAGTTTTATGGTGCCTGTTCCTAATTTAACAAACAGGGGAACTGAGTATTTTTCTTTGGTGAGATAAAAAGACACTAAATTATTTTTGGTATGTGACTCTTGATTAATTCTGCCTTGGGCATTAGCCTTCAACAGGAAACTTGTTCCTCACCCTTAATTCCTTAAATTAAGAAACTTTCAGGCTACATACAATCCACTGTGTGCCATGAATCAGCACCTACCGGTGAAATGTGACAATACAGTTTACCTCAAAATAATACAGCCAAAGAAGAAAGCTGGGCGCAGTGCCTCACACTGTAATTCTAGCACTTTGGGAGGCCAAGGCAGGTGGATTCCTTGAGGTCAAGAGTTTGAGACCAGTCTGGCCAACATGGTGAAACCTCATCTCTACTAAAAAGACAAAAAATTAGCAGGGCATGGTGACGTGCATATGTAGTCCTAGCTACTTGGGAACCTGAGGCAGAAGAATCGCTTCAACTCAGGAGGCGGAGGTTGCAGTGAGCCAAGATGGCACCACTACACTCCAGCCTGATTCTGTCCCCACCGCCCCCCCACCCCCAGAAAAGAAGCAGATGAAGGAAGGGCTATATCACTCACAATCTAGAGCTGTAATTTTAGATTCTTAATCAGGAGGTGATTCTGCTCCCCTCCTCCCTGTGTACAGTGTCTGGAAGCATTTAGGGCTGTCATAGCTGGCATCTAATGGGCAGACTCCAGGAATACTGCTAAACATCCTACACTCGCACAGGCCAGCTCCCACCACAAGGCATCATCTGGTCTTCACTGTCATTAGTGCCAAAGTAGAGAAACCCCGGTCTAAAAGCTTTTGTATGGAGCCAGCTGACTTAGCCCTGGAGAATTTTCAGGGATCAAAGGCCAAGAGGAGGAAGAAAAAGACGGACAAATGGCCCTGGGTCAAAGAGGTACTACAAAACGCTCAGCCAAAGAGCGTAGATGCTGCTCATCCTCCCAGCTGCCTGGAACAACAAAGAAAGGGTCCTCTTAGCCTTTACGTTGCCAGAAGTTGTCAATGAGGGCTTTCTTCATGGGATTAGGGTTTAATTTGGTCACAGAAAGAATTCTATTCCATGATTCATCACCTGGCCAGCTGACAACCTACCCCAGCTCTATAAAGCATTCTTATATCACTGTTAGCTTTTAATAGGGCCTAAACCGATGAAGGAAGGGATGGAGGCAGGGAGAAAGGAATTAAAAATTAAATGCAGAAATTGTGAACAGTTAACATTTTAAAAATAGGCTATCTCATTACTTTTGTAGAAATAGAAATGATCATGTTGTCCCTTCTCTTGAGAGACTTTGCGACCTAATCATTTTTATTTTGGGTAATTTAATGGGGTATTTGCAAAGGGGTAAAACTTAAGGATTCTTCTCATGTATTATTAATGTCGAAAGGAGATAATGATATTAGATCTATTTCCTGTTGCTAGTAAATTCCTAGAAAAATTATATGGATCAACTGAACCATAAATATCAAATTGATCCAGCTTAAAAAGATCAACATCATGTCTTTAGATACTAATAACCCAAACAAGTATGGTAGCTAGCTTTTATCTGTGATATCCTCCAGGCCAAAGAGCAGCCTAATGGATTACTTAAGAATCTAAATTTTAAAAAGGGTTATAGTAAGGAAGTACTTACATGCCTCACAAAAGAGTGTTTCCTTTCTAAGTATTCATTATGGGTTCCATTAAACACAAAGCTCACTTAGTTGACTAGAGTACTTACCTTCTTCCCAGTTGGAGAGGGAAAGGGAGGTGGCAACCAAAGATTGGCCACAAAAAATTAAGCACTGGGTAGGGCAACAAGGATGCCCCTTAAAGTAGTTCTTGCATAAACTGCCGTAGTAGCCCCATATTCTCATTGCCCCTTCCCAGTGCAGTGCGTTATTTCATCATACTCTCAAGTTTTACCATGTAACATAAACTCATCTCTAAATTATAAATTGTGTAAATATGTCACCAAGAAATGCTAAAATGCTCCTATTGAATATGAATTGTTTATCCCAGGCCTCTAATGTTCTGTGCCCTAAGCTTCAGAGATATTAGATACCAAAATTTGATTAAAACCATATTCCTTGCATTTGCTGCCATTATCAATGATGCAAATTCACACATGTGTTAGCTAATGAAGCAGCCAGACAGGGTTTCATAGGCAGAGAAAGGCTGAAAGAAATCTTTTTTGCCAAACAGAAAGTGGCCCAACTGTGGGAAATGATATGGATACCCAAGGTAGTCCTCAAAGCCAAAACTGTAAATAAGGTTAGACCCTCACATGGTTCCATGGTCTGAGTATACATTACAACATTCTAAACCAAACATTCATTTCATTGTAGGGATTTATGCCAGCTGGCATAGCACAGTTGACCAAAGTGAAAAACGAGCTTAAGTTTTCCTTCCTTGTAAAACTCAGTACATTTGTAGCATTAGCCCCTTACCAGAAGAGGGCAACGGTGGCCAGGCTGGCATTACTCACAAAGAACAAAGTTACCTGCAGCCAAGGTAACGTTTGCCACAGGAGCCAGACCTTAGGAAACAGCCTGCAGAACTGCTGGCTTCTAAGCGTCACACATGCAAAGAAACAAGGCTCTCTGCCTTTCCTTTTTCTTGGATGAACTAACAGGCGACTCAAAGATCAAAACTGTTCCAATACTTCTAATTGATGACACAGAAGCACTGCTCACTGTGACTGACTCACCACGTTTATTTATTTATTTTTTTTTAAATAAGAGAGACAAGGTCTTGCTATGTTGTCCACGTTGGCCTCAAACTCCTGGGCTCAAGTGATCCTCCTGCCTCAGCCTCCTAAAATGCTGGGATTACAGGTATGAGCCACCAGCACCTAACTCTGTTCACCACATTTTAAAGTTATCCTCTATCCTGTCTATACTAGCTATAAGATGCTTCACAATCCAAAAAACAAGGTGTGTTAAAGATCTCCGAGTGGGGAATTATTATGTAAATAGTATATAAGAAGTTTGCAAATTATAGATACCATAAGAGTCATCCTACATTCAGGTTCGAGTTCACCTGCAGCATCCTGGCTTTTCAGACTCCCTTGGTGGAGTCTCCAGCACCCATTTCTGCTTACTTTTCTCCCTCACTAGTGTTTACAGGCTCAACTTTCTAAACAGCATGTCTCCAGCTCAGTGTCTTCAAACTTTCTCAAAACAAAGCATTCTCCAAAATCCCTGTCCCTTTGAAACCATTTGATCTGCTATGCAAGTCTAGTCAATATTTGCTTTTTATTTTACTTATTTATTTTTTGATACGGAGTCTTGCTCTGTCACCCAGGCTGGAGTGGAGTGGCGTGATCTCAGCTTACCGTAATCTCCGTCTCCTGGATTCAAGCAATTCTCCTGCCTCAGCCTCCCAAGTAGTTGGGATTACAGGCATGAACCACCGCACCCTGCCAATATTTGTATGTTTAGTAGAGATGGGGTTTCACCATGTTGGCTAGGCTGGTCTTGAACTCCTGGCCTCAAGCGATCCTCCCACCTTAGCCTCCCAAAGGCTGGGATTACAGGCATGAGCCATCGTGCCTGGCCAATATTTGCTTTTTAAACATATTCATATCTAGTGAAGGAAAGAACTTGTTTTTAGTTAATAAAATTCAGGCATAAGTGAGTAGTGAACACCTGGGTGGAGGGGTGAGGATGGAGCATAAACGTGCATGCAACACAGGTAGTTACATTATTCTCTTCTGGTTTGGGAATTCATAAGACTAAGAATGAAACCTCTTAAGTTCATACCTTGACTCTTACTCTAAGCAAAACTACATGTTCCTGGGCCAGGCGTGGTGGCTCATCCCTGTAATCCCAGCACTTTGGGAGGCTGAGGCGGGTGGATCACTTGAGATCAGGAGTTTGAAACCAGCCTGGCCAACATGGTGAAACCCCATCTCTACTACAAATGCAAAAATTAGGCCAGGCATGGTGGCTCACACCTGTAATCCCAGCACTTTGAGAGGCCAAGGCATGTGGATCACCTGAGGTCAGGAGTTTGAGACCAGCCTGGACAACATGGTGAAACCCTGTCTCTAACTAAAAATACAAAAATTAGCTGCATGTGGTGGCAGGCTTTTGTAATCCTAGCTACTCAGGAGGCAGAGGCACGAGAATTGCTTGAACCCCGGAGGCAGAGGTTGCTGTGAGCCAAGACTGCGCCACTGCACTCCAGCCTGGGTGACAGAGACTTTGTCTCAAAATAAAAAAATACAAATACAAATACAAAAATTAGCTGGGTGTGGTGGCACATGCCTGTAATCCCAGCTACTTGGGAGGCTGAGGCAGGATAATTGCTTGAACCCAGAAGGCAGAGGTTGCAGGATAATTGCTTGAACCCAGAAGGCAGTGGAGCTGCGATCGCACCACTACACTCTAGTTTGGGTGACAGAGCAAGACTGTCTCAAAAAAACAAAACAAAACAAAAAACAAACAAACACTACATGTTCCTTCCATACCTGCTCCCTCCTCCTGTTTTGACTCAGCCAATGGCACTAGGATTTATCCAGTTTTGAGACCCTGACACTTCCCTTCCTCAGCGGCCATTTGCAACTCATCACCTCTAACCCCTTCCATGCTTCCAGGCCAAGCCACCACCTGCTCCAGTCTGGACTTCTGCCACCGTCTTCCATGGTCTCTCTCCAGCAACAACTCACATTCAATCTATTACCAGTCTGTTGCCAGAGTGATCATGCCATGCCCTGCCTCCACACCCCAAACATCATCCCAGCTGAAAACCTTTGGAGGGGCCTTCCACTCCTCTCAGAATAAAGACTAAAATCCTAGGCAGCTGGTAAGAGGCTGACCATATTCCAGTACACCCAAGTCAGTTGCATTTTATAGCTTTCTATCCAGGCATAATTATTAATAGCTCCCCCTTTTGCTCCAAAAATTATCTTGATTTTCATAACAACCTATGTGGTCTCCTTTCCTGATAACCTATATGGTCTCCTACAAGTACATGATAACCTACAAGCCTCTGTGGTGAGGTCTGGCCCCTGCCAGCTTCCCCAGCACCATGCCAACCCACTGTCCCCTGTGTTCTGCTCCAGCCCTTCTGGCCTCTGTTCATGCACTCATTTTTAATTTATTGAGCATACACCAGACGCCAGCCCTGTGCCAGGAGATGAACATAGAGCAGGACAAAGCAGACAGGACCTTGGCTCTGCTGGAAGGAGCTCCCATTCCTTCTTCCACTCCACCTTCCACCAGGCTCAGCCTTGACTCGAGGCTCCTTCTTTATGGAAACATTCTAAGGCTCCAGACCAGGGTAACCTACCCTTTTTATCTTGCAGGCAGCATCATGTACCTCTTTTTGAAACAATGACTCAAGATTGCAATTTTTTCCTGCTTCTGTGTGGTTGATCTGACTGCCAGCCTCCCCCAAGAGACAATAAGGTCTGCATCTACTTTTGTTAGTTATTGACGATTGATGCCCTAATGCTCACCAATGCCTAGCCCAAAGAAGGTGCTCAATAAGTATATTGCAGAAAGAAAGGAAGGAGGCAGGAAGTATATGCTCACTCCCTAACTCAGGGCCAACACTCCTTCCTGGGTCACACTGCAGTTCTAATGGTGCCCAGGGCCTTACAAATCCTCTCATGACCTTGGTTTCTGCCCTGTTTACCTCTACCCCTAAGGCACAAAGTTGGTTCAAGGGGCTCTGGGAGAAGTGACCTACCACCCTCATCCTGCCTCAGCTGAAACAACTCTGTGCTCCACATGCAGACTCTCCCTCCCAGCAAAAGGCTTGAGGAGGTTCTGGGAACCCATAACTAAAGGAAAAAGGGAGGGAAATGTGAGTATCAGACAACACAGAATTAATGGTGAAAATTTTTAAAAAAACAAGAGATGGCTAGGTACAGTGGCTCATACCTGTAATCCTAGCACTTTGGGAGGCCAAGGCGGAGAATCACTTGAGGCCAGGAGTTCAAGACCAGCCTGGGTAATATGGCAAAACCCCATCTCTACCACAAATACAAAACTTAGCCAGGCAGGGTGGCATGTGCCTATAGTCCCAGCTCCTCTGGAGGTTGAGGAGGGAGGATGGCTTGAGCCCGTGAGGTAGAGGTTGCAGTGAGCTGAAATCATGCCACTGCACTCCAGTCTGGGCCACAGAGCCAGACCCTGCGCCTCTGTTTTATTTGGACAAATGCAAGGCTCATTCATATAAGCAGTTTTCCCAAGAGGTTTTGAAATATTGAAGTTTCTCCTTGACACAAAAGTATTGATTGCGGGCCAGGCGTAGTGGCTCACACCTATAATTCCAGCAGTTTGGGAGGCCGAAGCGGGTGAATCACAAGGTCAGGAGTTTGAGACCGGCCTGGCCAACATGGTGAAACCCCGTCTCTACTAAACATACAAAAAATTAGCTGGGTGTAGTGGTGGGCGCCTGTAATCCCAGCTACTCGGGAGGGTGAGGCAGGAGAATCACTTGAACCCAAGAGGCAAAGGTCGCACTGAGCCGAGATCGCACCACTGCACTCCAGCCCAGGAAACAGAGTGAGACTCTGTCTCAAAAAAAAAAAGAAAAAGAAAAAGAAAAAATTGCTTGTGGCTTATAGAAGTCCTTTTTTTTTTTTTCCCTTCACCTTCTATTTAGTATGAATTAAAATCTCATAGTCCAAATTTTAGCTTGGGACATGCACCCATCTTATGTGAACCCCTATTTAAGACACTGGTTATTTTCACTACAATATGTAACCAGGGGACCTGGGGTGAGGTGAGGACTAGAGATGGGCTATGTTTTTATGAAGTCATCCACATGACAATACCCTGCTGCATGTGGCTGCACTATGTCCCAATCAAGGGTAAGCCAACAGGAGAAGGTACCACAGCCAGGTCCTCCCCAACAGAAGGACCCTTCCCTTCTTCATGTCACCTTCCCAGACAGAGGGCCCTTCAATGCACCAACCTACTGAGGGTGCGAATACTAATTTTTTTTAATTGACAAATAATTGTGTATATTTATGGGGCACAATGTGATGTTATATGTATACACTGTGGAATGATTCCAAGTTAACAAACACATCCATCCCCTCCCATACTTAGATTTCTTGGTAGTGACACCAATCTTTTGATTAGCTGTTTTGAATTCAATAAACTAAATATAGATAAAGGTTTTTATATTTTCCCACACCACTGTGCATCATTTAACCGCTGCCCCCACCTTGGCACATTCCACAACTATGGAGACCACTACAGTCAACGACGAGATAGCTGATGACTCAGATGAAGCCCACAGTAAAAAAGGCAAATTCCTGCTGGCAGTTGCAAACCAATGTCAGGGATGTGGTATCAGAAACTTACATTAGAGTTATACAAGATGAACCAGGGCATGTGTAGTGATGTAGAATAAAAGCTATAAAGAAATGAAAACTATCCTGAGAATCCAACAGCTTACATGTACAGGGAAAAGACTGTAAAGTTTGCTCCTCTGATAACACCACATTTGCTTCTATCTCAAAGGCTTGGTACCTGCTGTTCTCTCTGCTAGAACCATTTCCTCCAGACCCTAGGAGGTATCTCTCTCTTTTCACCCAGAGTTCGACTTGAAAGTTCAAGGCTCTCTGACCATCTTCTTTAAGCAAGAACCACCTCCAGTCACTAGCCACCAAGTTACCATCTTTTATTTTCTTTGTCACACGTCTCGGTGTCTGAAATAATCTTGCTTCTTTCCTTGTGCGGTGTCTGTCTAACCCTGCCTGAAATGTCATCCGAGACAAATAAGACTATAGAGGACATATAATAGATAATGTTTGTCCGTGAGATGTATCTCAAACCCTATACAATGAAAGCAGAGAATACATCATGTTTCCAAGCATTTATGAAACTGTATCTGTCCATCTACATTTTTAATCTCCCAAATCAACTTCCCTGTCAAGTCATGGCAGGTAGGAGTAGCGGTGAGGGTCTGATCCCACAACAAGATATAGTAGCAGTGATGGGTGGGGAGAGGTGGGCATGTGATGATCCCAGAAAAGGAGTCAACGCTGAAAGCTTGGCAGTGGCCTGCTATCTATCTACCAGGCCCATCCACCTTCGTGTAACATTGCTCAGTGGACTATCCATGTGCAGTCTAAACAGGGAGATACAATATAACGTAGTTAGCACAGGAATAAACCTAAATATGTTTGTAAAGCTGAGGACTCCACAAAAATATGCTCCTTATACCACTGATGTACTCTTTGTAATAAACATCTCATGTATATAATATGATAAACTGTGTTAATCAGGGTTCAGCATTTATGCTTTTTTGCAGAATTCAGCTGCAAAGTTGACTTTTTGGGAAAAGTCTCGGGATTTTTATTTTCTACCTTAGAGTCACTTTAGGAACAAAATCTCTTTTTAAAGATTTGTTTCAATAGCAAAATTAATTTTCTTTTTATAATCAAATCAATTTTTAAAGCAAGATGGAAAAAGGCTTACAGCCTCTATACTAAAGCCTATGCTCATGCCATAAATAATTTATAGCAAGATGGTTGCTTCTCAGTGGCAGGCTCAAATTCCCATTTTAATCAAAACCGATTTTGCAATCTATTTCTCAATTTACATGTGGTCAGGGAGCTTCTCACCAAGTGAGCACTCAGACTCCATAGAAATGTGCACTCTTCCCAAACTCCTAACATGTTGGGACATCGTTAACCACTGGTAATCATTTTCTTCTACCCTCTGATGCTCTTAACTTCATCAAAGGTTAACATCATGGCAGTAGCTCCAGAGGGAAATCAAAAGCTAAAAGCCACAAAACACCAATGGAACTATATTCACTGATATTTCCAAATGTGTAAACAGACCTCACAAAGAAAAAAGCTCAAAGATTCACTGGATTATCTATACGTACAAACTCATACCAGAAACTCTGAAAGGACCAGCCAGTGTATTACAGTGCTTCAAATCTCCAACCAGTATGTCTGAGACAGCACAGGCAAGCCTTTTTGCACTACTGTTTCCTAAAACAGTCTAAATTCCCTTAAACAGTAGGTAGGCAGAGCATCAGCCTTTTCAGAATATGGATTCCCAAAACTTTTGAGAACCACCACGCTCTATGTCTGAGTGCTGGCTCAGCAGCTGAGACTGCAACAGAGAGAACGAGAATCTTCAGGCTGCCAACCCTGCTGGTCTGCTCCCAACTTCTGCTCCATAGGTGGAACCTCTGTAGACTGCATATGGTCTTGGACTTCTTCATTAGCAGAGAAATGAAACAATTACCAGACTGAGGGCAGAGATTCAAAATGCTTCCCAAACTCATGAAATTCTCCTGGCACTGAGAACTTTGTTAATTTTGGCTTGAGTTGGTTTATATTCAGGTGGATTAGAATTGAAAGAAATATTTTCTGTGATAGCAATTATGGGAGAGGGTCCTTGGACCTGCAATAGTTTTGGTGTTCCTCCTTTCTTAGAGATATGGAATTCTAACAAAAGTAGGATTAAAGAAAAAAAAAAAAAGAATGTGAGTAATCAGAATCACTTTTTTTTGAGATGGAGTCTCACTCTGCTGCCCAAGCTGGAGTGCAGTGACATGATCTCAGCTCACTGCAACCTCCACCTCCTGGGTTCAAGCAATTATCTAGCTTCAGCCTCCCAAGTATCTGGGATTATAGGCGCCTGCCACCACGCCTGGCTAATTTTTTTTTGTCTTTTAGTAAAGACGGAGTTTCACCCTGTTGGCCAGGCTGGTTTCGAACTCCTGACCTCAAGTAATCCACCCGCCTCAGCCTCCCAAAGTGCTAGGATTACAGGAGTGAGCCACTCTGCCTGGCTCAGAATCACTTTTTAAAATGCCATTATTTTATATTGTTCTACCACAAGGCTAATGAACCTAAGATTACATTATAAAAATTATATGTCTCATGTTAGCATGACAGGAAAATCAATCTACTGACTCCTCCTAAAAATTGGACTTTTAAATAAGTTAAAGCAGTAAGTAAAATCTGAATCTACTTTTTAGTCTTTAGACATCATCCTAAATTTATTATAAAAAATAGAGAATACAGAAAGCAAAACAGACACAGAAATCCATCTGAACAATTCACTTATGTATCACTACCTTTCTTTCCTTGCACAGATAAAAATAAAATAATAGGCAAATATCGCCATGTGTTTGTCACATGCATAAAGGAAAGCTCAGGGAATATCAACTTTGAGCTGGGCTGCATTTTGAGCTGGGCTGCATTTGGTTACACAGTTTGTGAGTATCTGAAATGTTTGCAACTGTGTTTAGAAGAAAAACCCCAAATAACAAAAACATCTAATGTGACAATACAGATATGTTGAGCCTAGGGCAATATGACCAGTGGGGCAAACACTGGCCAGCCACTCTGATTGGGTGTGGATCTTCATGTGGGTATCAAAGATTTTCTCTTCTGAGTCTTCAGGCTAGGACTGACAAGTCTAGGCCCTCCTCCATTGGGCTGGTACATAAGGAGACAGGTCTAGGGCTTACTCCAAAGAGCTAGTCTGGTATAATGACAACACATTCCTAGGAATTTTTTTAAAAAAAGAAAAGGAAAATTCCAAGAATATGGCAAAGCCGGTGAAGTTTAACTTCCACAAGCCTTTTTACTCCTAATAAAATTATTTTCTACTTCGTAAGTGTTAGCTGTTGCTTTTGTTATTACTCATGAGCATCAGATAAAGGGAAAGGAAAATGGGCAGGAGTATGAGAGACTGTGAAAGGTACAAATCCCACCTGAATGATTCAGCCGCAACATGAAAATTAATTACATTCAAAAATGATGATGTTTATCAAACTAATGTCATGTCCCCACAGAAGGTCCATTTAAACATGAAATTGATTTTCTCCTATTGCTTTGATGCTCTCTTGTTTTGATATAAATTCTAATTTCAGAAAAGTTGGGAGAATAGCACAAAGTTAGAAAACTTTTGAATTAAATTCCAAGAGCTTAAAACCATTTTTTAATTAACTGCAAAAGTTAAAAATAAAACACATTCTACTCTTACCTGACAAATGGTTACACAACAGCCACAATGATCAATTACTTAGGAAAGGTGGAACCACCAGGCCTGTCAACATTTTTTTTAAAAAATTGGAACACACAAGACAGAGGATGACATTTGTGACCCACTCCCAGGAGTGCACAGATAAGGCAGGCTGGGGGTTATGTGTAATTACAGAGGCACCAGCTGTCCCTCTGCACTTTTCTTTCCCAAATGAAAAAGCAGGATGGAATGCAAATGAAAAGGAGTAATTAAATTAATGAATAATCTTAAGTGTGTGTCAATCTTTATTTTGGAAAGAAATTGCTGAAAACTTAAGTACTATATTAGTGATCACAATTTACTCAAAACATACCGCACTGTAAAGAAACCTTGGATTAGAACCCCTAACAGAGATGATAATTTCGGATTCCAAATTATTCCTCCTTATTAGATGAATCCAAGAGAACTTTGTAAGAATACCCCAGAGAAATAATTTTGAGTATAGTCAAGTACCCTGAAACAAATGAAAGCAATAAAACATATCTAAAGGCTGAAGACTACCTTCCATTTCCCTTGTACCTTATAAAAACATCTTCCTTGGGGATAGGATGGAGTAAATTTTTACAGCAAGAAGTAAAGGGGCTCATATGGGATACACTGAGAGCATCTTGTAGAGAGTTTAATGCCTGGCTTCTTTGCTCTTTGTATCATAAAGCCACTTTGCATCCAAAAGCCTGCTCGAAACACCTCTGGTTGGTAAATCATGAAACATGTCTTCTGACTAGTCCCCTCTGTACCTTCCACATGTGTCTAACATTCCTGCCAGAGTTGCTCTTTGTAGTTTTAACTCCTTACTTCTATGGCTATTCAAGGATGTATTTAAATAATATGTTAGGACTCGCATGGGCAAGTTGGCTTTTCTGGCAGAATTGTGGGCTCTTTAAGGAGCAGTATTTTGTTTCCATAGCTTTTACAGAGTCAGTACCTAGGGCCTAGTTTATGGAATGTTTATCTGTTAAGTGAACAAATGAACCAGCAAAATACTGATTATGTGCGATTCTCATGGCCAGAGACAATATATCTTTGATTATCAACATACAACACATACCTTAATGGGTACCTTGCTTTGGTTGCACCTGTGAATAGCCAGTGCATTCCTATGTGGGTAACAGAGCAAGATTCTGTCTCTCTCTCTCTCTCTTTTTTTTTGAGATGGGGTCTCACTCTGTCACCCAGGCTGGAGTGCAGTAGTACAATCTCAGCTTACTGCAACCGCTGCCTCCTAGGCTAAGGCAATCCTCCCACCTCAGCCTCCCAAGTAGCTGGGACTACAGGCACATGCCACAACACCCGACTAATTTTTTGTATCTTTGGTAGAGATGACATTTTACCATGTTGCCCAGGATGGTCTTGAACTCCTGAGCTCAACTGATCCACCCACCTTAGCCTCCCAAAGTGCTGGGATTACAGGCATAAGCCACCACACCCAGCCCGACACCCTGTCTCTTAGAGAGAGGGAGGGCGGGGGGAGAATAGATTTCTGTTGTTTTAAACAATCTGGTTGGTAATAATTTGTTATGTCATCCATAGGAAACGAATACAGAGGCCTACTAAAAACACAGCAGATCACAAATAATTTGATGGAGACAACATCTGAGTAGCAATCTTGAGGACATATTTCAGACAAACACCAGCATGTGTCAGAAACACTACTAATTTTATTTGTTAATGAATTATATCCTAGCCCATCCTAAAAAGGATCATGGCAGCTGACAAACCCAAACCCAATGATTTTCATACACCTGCCTGAAAACTGACTTTTCATGCATTGCTGAACCAAAGTTGAGCAACAGCTAAATTACAGTTGAGAAAAAGCATGATTTCCAGAGTGGGAACCATGCTCTTTCTCAACTATAATTTTAATACCTCAATAGACATCTAGATTGATGACTAGGCTTTTATCAAGTAGAATATTGGGGAAGAGCCCTCAAGTCTAAGGGAAGAGTGTGAACAAACGCAGAAGCATGAAAGTGCACTATGATGTGCACATGAAGGAAGGCGGGTATGATGGGGGAAGATGAGACCTGAGATGCAGGCTAGAACAAAGAGATCAGCTGACAGGCCAGTGAGGATCAGGGAGAGGACTTCATGGAGCAGTGGGGCCCTTCTGCTGCTCAGCTCCAAGAATGCCAGCAGCAAGACATTTATCACGAGACCCCCAAGTCCTCACCCCACATCCACATTCCTTCTCAGAAAGTTACTAGAATTGTGTTCAACCAAACAAAACAATAAATCAAGACAGTGGAAGGCATAAGAAAAAGAGAGTCTAACACAGAAGAGAGGTGGAGGTTAACAGAAAATGACGTCTGTGCACTGAGCTTTGAATGCAGTTGATCCAGAAAGCAGCAGAGTGTCATCTCCAGGAAGACACGAAGAAATGTGCTGGTTCATTACCTGATGGGTTTGATTGTGGGAAAATATTTTTTGGAAGAACTTTATAATTCATTTGAATAGTTCTGAAGGAAAATAGTGATAGAAAAAAAGAAAACTATTACTACCCTCTACTTCACCAAAAAAGAGACAACTCCAAATTCCGGGAAAAACAAACCATTATAACAATGAGAAAATGTATTCATGTTATATGGTTTGGCTAGGCAGTAAAAATACTTATATAATTATAATAATATAAACATTAAATACAGATTTAACTCAACATTGTTAATACAACTACGGAAGGGAAAGAAGGGAAGCTTTTGTGTGAGCAGATGGAAAGCGAGAGGTATAAGTGCTAAATTTCCATGTAGAGGAAAGTCAATAGATAATATCAAAACTGGTAAATCAAATTCCCGTATAAACAGGTAAAAAGAGGTGTCTTCTGGAGTACAGGATTTAGGAATAGGAAGAACTGAAGGCAGGGGTCTGACAGTTTTCCTTAAAATCTTTGTGGTACTGTTATTTCATATTTTAAATGATATACACATAAAAATGATGAAAATACTAAAATAAAGAAACCACATTTAAAATAAAAGAAAAAGATAAACTGGACCAGACTGTAAAGATTTTATTTTATTTCTATCTTTCTATTTTTAATAATGTGCTAGGAACATTTTCTCTATCAAACAGGATAAATACACACAGGACCACTGGCTCCAAAGGGGAGGATGGGTGCAGAGGGGAGAAGCTAAAGACAATGATACTAGCTGAGGGGCTGCTATGCAGTCCTAGCAACAAGAAATGACAACCTGAACCGAGACAAAGGCAGCAGAAATGACAAGGAGAAGTGTCTGAGGAACAAGCAAGTATGACTGAGCAGGAGATGAGAATTCTGGACGTACTGAGCTTCAGATGTGAGCAAGCATGAATCATTATCTCATTTTCAAGACCTGTAAACTGAGGCTTTGAAAAGATAAGATCAAATGGCAGGTAACTGGCAGAGCCCAGTCCTGCTTCTTGACACTGTGCTGACTTCTGTATATATATCACTCGGCTAATACTTTCGTAGCTCCACTACCATCCTGTATCCCCACAGGTCAAATAAAAACTTGAAAGCAACTCACAAAAATATTAATTATTTTAAACATCAAAGACATTTTTACACATATAGCAAACTCAATTTCCTATTAAACTTCTTCTTTATGACTATTTTCTCATCACCGCTGAGTGGGCTCCTGGGAGCCCTGTGTGTTTCTGACTTCATCCCAGGCCTGGCCGCAGCTGATGGAACAATCATTTCATGTTTCTCGGCAATGTGGAACTAAGGCAGGGCGGGTGGTCAGGAGTGTCTCCCTGCATGGCTATGCCTGTCACGTGTAAACCTGGGCACTGTGGAACCAAAATAGAGCCTGAGAAGAGTCCAGCTGATTCTCAAAGAGCAGCAGCGGAGAAAAACGCCACCAAGCGTCCTCCTTCCCTGGAGTTCTGAGAGCCATCCCTGTAACTGTGTAATCAATTCCAAACGGACACAGCCAGTCCACTTGACCAACCCCAGGAGGCCTGCAGCTCTCTTCCCTCATAAAGCCCCGGGCTTGGCCCAGGCCTGCTGCCGTCACCAGGCCTTTCCACTTCCTCTACACCTCCCAGCGCAATCTTAGGGCCATGAGCCTGCTGGTTCCCCAGCCAGCCCAGAAGGCTCTTACGTTAGACCAGCCAGTCCCACCTTCACAGGTTCATGTCA
Source organism: Cacajao melanocephalus (assembly GCA_963573385.1). NCBI lineage: Eukaryota > Metazoa > Chordata > Mammalia > Primates > Pitheciidae > Cacajao > Cacajao melanocephalus. Next base: position 138,566 of record CAUYLG010007791.1, on the reverse strand, counting down.
GACAGGAACAAGAACAAAAAATAACCAAACATCACTGCCTCCTCCTACCAATTCATTTTTCACCCTCTCATATCCTTTAGAAAATGGATTTAATAGACTCAAATAAGAATTTGGTTGTAGCTAAGTGATAATGTGACTTTTTGTTTATATAGTGAGGCAACAGTTTAAAAAAGATTTCTTTGTCTGCTCATGATGTTAAAGCTTAATATGAGCTTCTCACATAATACCTCCTCCAGCAGACAGTTCTGACGTATCATCTCCTGCAATAAATTATTCAATCATTCATTGAATCAGCACTGGGTGCTTGGTGCCAGGCACCATGCCAGGCCCCACGGAGGATGGTGCGAATACGCAGTCCTGGTCCCTGTCTTCTATGGCGCTTACAGTCTCATTTTAGAAAGTCATTAGTGTTTAATGCAACATTTACAAAGGTGAAGGATCTAGTACTTTATCCTATAATTAATTAATCTTTTTCCATATAATTATATGTCTGTAGACATGAAGAAATAAACACAAAGGCATTTGACTATGTCTATATACAGTGGTCAACTGAAAGAGGGAGAAAAATTTAGGCAATCTAATAATTTTAACAAAAACCAGTTAAATGTGATTTAACTCCTCTTCCCGCTGCTAACTGGCTTATGTGGCCTGTTATCATTAGAAACAAATTTCATATGAACTTCCACCAGGAGGAGAAAGCTATGAGCCTGTCTCTCAGTGACTATCGCAGTATCTTGTGGTACAGAGTCCCTACCAGGTAGAAACCAGCATGAGATCTGTCTGGCCAGAGAGACAGTCCCCATCTGCTCTATAAACTTACCCACTGGCCCATCCCATGCCAAGAGGTCTGCTACACAGGAACAATTTGATCTCTGTTTGCGCTTAAGGGAGATATGCACATAGACAGGTCAAGCAAAAGCAGGGAAGAATAGTGGGCCCGGAGACTTAGAGGCCAACTGGCAGGATGATCAGAGCTCGGAGACAGCTTAAAGCAGTAGGGAAGAGGGTTGTGCATCCAGTGAGGTGGATGTGACATGCTGTCTGTCCTACCAAATTCTTATTCATAGAAGGGCCAAGCAACCCTGTGGTGGGACCCTCTTCCCCACCAACAGGCCATGCCATGGGGTAGGAGATGGTCTCTTATGGTTTTTGTAGCTGGGCTGTTGTGGCATGGATGGATGAAAAGGTTCAATGGCTGGAAGAACAAGGAGGGTTCTCTGTGAGAAAGAGGACTAGTAGCAGCCAGCTGGGCTGATATGTGAGCACATTAGACGATCTCCCTTCCGGGACTGAGTGAGGGAAGGGCATTTTAATGAGGGTAAGGCACATGGCTAAGAATGCAACAGGTCCATAAAATCCAGGTTTTAGTTGCATGCATTGTCACTGGTACCCACAGTGGAGACCAGGGTCATGTGTCTCCCTCCCTCCTACATGCTTCTCTTTACTCCCTGCCGGGCTGTTTGGCAGGGAAGGGAAAGGATCAGCCAGCTCCCACCAACATAGCACCTCCACTCTATGGGTTTGTATACTTTTTCCACATATATTGTATTTTAAGAAAAGGTTGCATAGCTTTAAAAAGAAGGAAAAGAAGAGGTTTGAAAACACTGATTTCTTTCACTGAGAGTGTTAGGACGGCTTTAATAAGTCTTTACAAAAAGAGTTAAGATCCTCAAAAAAAGGCAACATTAAGAAAAAACTAATAATGTCATTACATTCATTAACTGCAACACAACCTGCATTTTCTATTAAGAGCAGAAGATCAAAACAGGCATTTTCCAGTTTTATCTTACTAAGGATTATCTCTAACGCTTGCATGTTACAGCACATTTCACCAAGCCCCTATTCAGCGTCCTGCTCTGTTCTGTTAAGCCCAACTCTACCCCGCCTCCAGGTGCCACTCAATCTTAGTGATCCTAACTTGCCACAGCTGCTTCTTCCTCTCCCAGGGCTGGGTTCATAGAAGCTCTATTTAGTTCCACTTACTGGGCAAGAACTTGACCAGCCCAAAGAATGAAGCTGTCTCTTCTTGATGTCAGGAAAAGTGGGTTCTGGTTCCACTCCAGTCCTGTATTCACTAAAAAAATCTTAACTTCAGTCTCCCCTCTGGAAAATCCGAAGGGGCTAGTCCTGACTGTGGCTAAGACCACTTCCAGATTTTTTTGTTCCAAGGAAGTGGTCAGAGGTCAGTCTTAAAGACAGTGCCCTAACACATACATTCAGTGTATTTGTATTTCAACATGTTACACAAAACTGTTTTACAGAATCTTGATATGGTCTCACAATAGATTTCCTGGCTAAGTGAGGCAGTGTTACAACAATAAGACAAAAAGAAAGATATCAGATTTTTAAAAATATCACTGATATACAGACTTTTTACTTATTAGACATAGTTTTAGAGATATAAATATTATTTATAAGGACAGTCATTATAATGTGTTTTTAAAAGCAAATCAAGAGGATTAAGCTGTTAAATCCTGAATCCAGCAGGTATTCTATTCTCACAGCATATAAGGTAATAATTATTCTATCTGTATTGTGACAAATGGATTTTTCTATATAATATTGTTTTCCAGGTAATGGAAACTTACTCCTTTAAGCACTTCATGTCCATAAAGAGCACTGAGCACAATGCCAAGCACAAAGCTGCTGTTTGATGGCCTCTCTTCAAATCAAGAGATTTGAAAGAAGGTGAAAGGGAGGGAGGAAGAGAGGCCAGTCACTGTGGAGTGCCATAATAAAGTGATGTCTCCATGTGATCTTGACTCATGTAGGGCCTTCTGTAATCACATTAAATGATACATACTTCAGATCTCTACTAATTATGGATTGATTTTTTTAAAAAGTCATTTACCCACCTGTCCCCTTAGCTAACTGGTACTTCTTATGGCTCACAGTGTGCCCACCTCTGCATTCCCTCTGGTCCAAAATTTCAAAATTTTCAGATTATCTGTTGTGCCTTAGAACGTCAAATAGCCAAGCACTTTAGAATTGTATGTAAAAGAGAAGCAGCCTCTGACTGAAGACAGATGTGGTGAGGAAGGAGCTGGGGACTCTGTGGCCGTATTTGGGGATATAGCACCACTTCTGGCCTTCTTGGTTTCTTGGTGACTTGGTTCTTAGAGTTTTAGTCCTCATGAACAATACTGCCACTCAGAATAAGACAGCTACTTTTGCCTCAGCATTTTAATTGAACGTAATTCACTTTCAGTAGCCTTGAGCTGGAAAAGAAAATGCTAATTAGCACAAGGATATTAGCTAAGAGACCTCACTAGTCTGGGCATCAGGTTCCTTGACTGTATGTAAAGAATCTCCTACAGAAAAATCCACACTAAGCTAAGAGGCACAGGAACCCATGTAGGGAGAAGAGAGGTGATGGGAGTTCCTAAAAAAAAGAGGAATTTGAAGCCTCAGGAAGACAGCAATCATGAAGAGTGACCAGCCTAGAATGAATGGAAAAAGAAATAGGAGTCCAGGAAGGATGACTCACAGAACAAAAACACAGAAACACAATGGGAAAAGACAGAAGAGAAAGATGATCTGCCATGAGAAAAGTGGACCGGCAGGCACTTTAAAGAGGTGTTGGAGAGTAAGACAGATCAGCAAGGCCGCTGAAGACAGCAAACAAAAGAAAACAAAAGAGGTGTGGGAGGTCGGCTGTGGTGGCTCATGCCTGTAATCCCAGCACTTTAGGAGGCTGAGGTGGGTGGACCACGAGGTCAGGAGTTCAGCCTGGGCAACATAGTGAAACCCTGTCTCTACTAAAAGCACAAAAATTAGCTGGGTGTGGTGACATGCACCTGTAGACCCAGCTACTCAGGAGGCTGAGGCAGGAGAATCGCCTGAACCCGGGAGGTAGAGGTTGCAGTGAGCCAAGACCACACCATTGCACTCTAGCCTGGGTGACCGGTTGTGTTACCATCTCAAAAAAAAAAAAAAAAAAAAAAAAAGAGGGGTGGGAATTAAAGAGAAAGGAAAGGTTATCAGAGTACACTGCTTGGCTCAGCAGTAAATACTGTCATAATAACATATCATCATAACAATGAAAACAAAAGGAATTTCTATAAAAACATGTCAAAATTAAACATACTGAGTTTTAAATAATCCTCCAGAAAGTGCCATATAAGCATGCTATTTCTAAGTATGGAGGTAAAAACCAGAAGAAACAGCCAAAACAATCTATAGAGTGATCACTTCTGGCGAGTGGGAAAAGAGGATAGAGAGGAGTGGAAGAGGGAACTACTATTTTTCTTTCAAAGTCATAATATGATTCCAAGAATTAAAGGGATAAAGAATTTTAAGAGGAAAGAAAAGAAAACATATGTTCATACAGATGGTGTTGGGACAACTGAATAACCACATGCAAAAGAATGAAGTTGGGCTCATTCCTCAAACCATACACAAAAATTAACTCAAAATGAATCACAGATCTAAATGTTATAACTAAAACTATAAAACTCTTAGAAGAAAACGTAAGAGTAAACTTTCATAATCTTGTAAGGCAATGATTTCCCAGATATGATAACAAAAACAAGTGCCGAAAAGAAAAAAATAGATAAATTGGGCTTATCAAATTAAAAACATTTGTGCTTCAAAGCACACCAGCATGAAAGTAAAGAGACAATTCAGAGAATGGGAGAAAATATTTTTAAAACATATATCTGAGAAGAATATATAATAAACACAGTTCAATAAAAAGATAACCCAATTTAAAAATGGGCACAAGGTTTCAATAGACATTTCTCTAGAAAATAAATAAATGGTCAATAAGCCCATGAAAAGATGCTCAACATCATTAACCATCAAAAAAAGCAAATTAAAGCCACAACTGAGACACAACTTCACACCACAAGGATAGTTGTAAACAAGAAGACAGACACTAGCAAGTGTTGGCCAGCATGTGGAACCATCATACATGGCTGGTAGGGATGTAAAATGCTACAGTCACTTTGAAAATAGTTTGGTAGTTCCCCAAAAAGTTGTCACCATATGACTTAGCAATTCCACTTTCAGGTATGTACCCAAGATAAAGGAAAACATGTAAGAATATACAAAAACTTTTACACAAACATTCATAGCAACATTAGTCATAATAGAAACAATCTAAATGTCCCTCAACTGATAGATGAGCAAAAGGTGATATATCCATACAATGGAATATTATTCATAGAAAGAAATGAAGTACTGAACAGAATATACTATGACATGGTTGAGCCTTGAAAACATTTTGCTAAGTGAAAGAAGCTAGTTACAAAATACTACATGTTGTATAACTCCATTTATATGATAGGTCCATAACAGGCAAATTTTTCTAAAGACAAAAAGTAAATCAATGGTTGCTGAAGGGTAGGAGTGAGAACAGAGATGAGGACAGAAGAGGAGAATGACTGCTGATGGGTGTGGGGTTTGTATTTTTTCTGAGGGGGGCAGTGACAAAATGGTATAAGATTAGACTGTGGTAATGACTGCACAACTCTGTGAAGACACTAAAAACAACTAAATTATACACTTCACATGGAGGAATCTTCATGGTATATGAATTATACCTCAATAAAGCTGTTTTAAAAGTCGGTAAGGCAATGATTATTACACAGATGTAAATATTTGTCAAAACGTATCCAACTTTTGCAAAGACTATGACAGTGAAAAGAAAAACGGTCCAAGTATACACTTACATGGGTACATTTTATTATATGTAAATCATACCTCAATAAAGCCCATTTTTTATGAAGTATCTCCAATGCAATAATTTTACTACAGTTAATTGATAAAAATGCTACTTTCAGAATACCAGGCAGGAAAGAATATCAAACTCATGACCACCTTCCTATGGCCAGCATTACTCACCTGTGTTAGGCAAACATTTTCTGTCTTCCTTAGAAAAGTCTCTAGGCCAGGCATAGTGGCTCACACCTGTAATCCCAGCACTTTGGGAAGCCAAGGTGGGTGTATCACTTGAACTCAGGAGTTCAAGACCAGCCTGGGTTACATGGCAAAACCCTGTCTCTACAAAAAATACAAAAATATTAGCCAGGCGTGGTGGCTCGCACCTGTGGTCCCAGCTACACAGGAGGCTGAGGTGGGAGGATCACTTAGGCCTGGGAGGTGAAGGCTGCAGTGAGCTGCGATCACACCTCTGCACTCCAGCCTGGGTGACAGAGTGAAACCCTATCTCAACAACAACAACAAAGACCAGTCTCTAGTGCTGGGTGGAAAATGCTCATCCAGAGTGGCAAGACTCTCAATTTCCAGCAGGAAAGTAACAATGTCCATTTAATCAACGTGTTCCTGAAGTTAACAAGTATATCTTCCTAGAAGAACATTAATTTTTCTAAACAGAACTCCTTTTTTCCCTTCAACTTTTATTTTAAGTCCTGGGGCACATGTGCAGGATGTGCAGGTTTGTTACATAGGTAAGTGTGTGCCATGGTGGTTTGCTGCACAGATCAACCCATCACCTAGGTATTAAGCACAGCCTCCATCAGCTATTCTTCCTGATGCTCTTCCTCCCCTGCCCCTCCCCCCCAATATGTCCTAATGTGTTGTAAGCAGAATTCTTAATTTGTAAACTACTATTTATTTTCAGTTTGCCTTTTGGGAGAAATACAATTTCACCTTAAAACAAAGTTTTTCTTCTGGAAGGACCTTGTATATAGCAAATCCCTTATTTCACAAAGGCTGAAACTGATGACGGCCTAGAGAAGTTAGAAGACTTTCTGGGGGATGCAGGGATGATAAGCTGACAAAGCTGCTGAGCACCAGCCCAGGTCACTTCTCCGCACCTTCAGGGACAGTGGCCCCATCACCAGCACAGATGGAGGGCTTCCTAAATACCCAGGACGCCCTCCTCACTTATTCCTCACATCAACCCTATGCAGCAGGGCTATCAGCCAGTGCTCCAATTTGCTGATGAGAAATATAGATACTGAGATGTTAGCAAGCAGCCTACAGGCAAAGAGCTAGGAGTGCAACTTGGGCCGCTCATCTGTCTCCTCATCTGTCTGACCTTCTAACGCATAACATATGTCCATCTCCCTATAATCAATGCTTCAAATTTTCATTTCTTTTAATAAATGTTGCGGTATTTCATTTCGAGTATGTGGGAAGATACTTAAACATCACTTCTGTTAGAACACTCTATCCCCACCTTGAATCAAGTTCTGGCCTATGTCCATCCTTTGTCTTGAATCTGGTCCCTCCTCTCATCTGTCCCTGAATTTTCACCTTGTCAAGCCAGACTGAGGGGCATGACAGTACCCCTGGTTTCTGACAGTGTTATAAAACACAAGCATGACTTTGACATTGACCCTGTGAGGGTTCGATGACAGTCTTTCTGGTATGGTACATATGGAAACAAGAACCAGTAAGAGATAGGGTTCAGAGAAAAGATCAGTTTAAAACAATTTCATAAATTCTTAGGAATGCTTTGTTATATGCTAAGGCTTGACAATGCAAAATGATCAGAATGTTCATACATAGTTCCTCCCATGCTCATTCAAATACATTAGTCTAGCAGGTTTTAAGTTGCAGGTTGACCTAAAAGATAATCTTGACCTCAAAATAAATCTATTAAATATTGTATAGATTGAAGGGAAAGAAAAGGAGACCTCTCTGAGAAGCAATACCATATTTGGACTTAGGAATCCACTGGGATGTAAAACATAGACAAAATTATGGTCCACTTTAGAACAAAGCTGTAACAGCACAGACATTTTTCATTCTGTTAAACGGAAAGATGAATAAAAGCCAATGGAGACAACCTAAGCCACTTTGAAATTTCTTTGCTGATGCCAGAAAATTCCTTCTAAAAAATCATAGCAGCAAACTTACTATTACTTGATATTCCTATCACAGCTGTCTTTGAGGGGGTGAGCTTCTGAGGTTTTCCTTGTTAGATCTATCTTAATGAAGAAGGGCTATAAAGCAATGAATCTGATTTGTTATAAAACATCTCAGAACAGACACTTAAAAACAAGCACACATCTCAGAAGGCAGAATGCTCATTTCTAAGTGCTGTCTTATTATCTATCTACAATTGATTGATAAGGTGATTTTCTCTGAACTGAAAAACTAAACTTACTTCCTCTGAGCTAAAAAAACTAAACCTTCCCTCAAAGAATAAAATCTTGAAAGCACTGACATTTTGTTTATGTGTGTATCTACCTGTGCCTAAGAAGGCACCACTATGCCAGACACTAAGGTGCAGATAAAAATAGCCTCAGCCAGGTGCAGTGGCTCATGCCTGTAATCCCAACACTTTGGGAGGCTGAGGCAAGCGGATCACAAGGTTAGGAGACCAAGACCATCCTCGCCAACATGATGAAACCTTGTCTCTACTAAAAATACAAAAATTAGCTGGGCGTGTGGTGTTGCATGCCTATAGTCCCAGCTACTCAGGAGGCTGAGGCAGGAGAATTGCTTGAACCCAGAAGGTGGAGGCTACAGTGAGCTGAGATCGTGCCACTGCACTCCAGCCTGGGCGACAGAGCGAGACTGTCTCAAAAAAAAAAAAAAAAGCCTCAAGAGGCCAGGCATGGGTAGTGCCAGCACTTTGGGAGGCCAAGGTAGGCGAATCCCTTGAGCTCAGAAATTAGAGACCAGTCTGGATAACATGGTGAAACCCCGTCTCTACTAAATCATAAAAATTAGCCAGGTGTGGTGGCACATGCCTATATTCCCAGCTACTCAAGAGGCTGAGGTGGGAGGATCACTTAAGTCCCGGAGGCAGAGGCTACAGTGAGCTATGATCACACAAGCACACTCTACCACCGGTAACAGAGCAAGACCAAGTCTCCAAAAAAAAAAAAAAAAGCCTCAAGAAACAAGTGAGAAAGCTGTTCTCAGGTGATTTATATGACAGCAAAATCAGGTGTAAGGACTTTATATCTCTTAAAATATCAGCTTTCAGAAAGAAATAATCAATAATCTGATGCTAATATGAATACACCTAAAAGAAAAGTTTTTAAATTTAAAAAGCTTGTCATTCGGATAGAGTATTCAGGCTAGTGAACTAAATGAGCTATGCTTATGTCATGAATTTCATCCAGAAGACATCATTTCCTTCCAAATACTTGAGAAATAACAGTTTCTTAAGTCCTTAATATATGCACATTATAATTGTAAGTGTTTTGACTGGATCTCATTTGGAGTAAGGAGCCAACACTTTTAAATAAGCCAAAACAAAGTAAAACTGGTAATTACATTGCTGGACTTTATCCTTGTTTTAATCATTTCCTTCTGAGCTTTGGAAAGCAACTGTATCACTTCAAAGGCACACCTGTTTCACCAGAAAATAATTTCTTAAAAAATGCTTCAACTAGGCCCGGCATGATGGCTCACACCTGTAATCCCAGCACTTTGGGAGGCTGAGGCGGGCAGATCATCTGAGGTCAGGAGTTCGAGACCAGCCTGGCCAACATGATGAAACCCCCTCTCTACTAAAACTACAAAAGTTAGCCGGCTATGGTGGCATGTGCCTGTAATCCCAGCTACTCCAGAGGGTGAGGCAGGAGTATTGCTTGAACCCAGGACGGGGGGTTGCAGTGAACCGAGATCTCGCCATTGCATTCCAGCCTGGGCTAAAAGATCGTGACACTGTCTCAAAAAAAAAAAAAAAAAAAAAAAGCTTCAACTTAGAAATAAATGTGAATTTAACACAAAATACATCAACCTCCAATTTTGCCCCTCAATAGTGTCTATTTTCTAAAATGCTTCAAAAATGGCCAAATCCAAACTGTCCACATTCCCAAAGTAGAGATCTTGAAGCCGGAGAGTCCTGTGTTCCAAAGTTGGTTTTGCTGCCAATCCTACTCAAAATTGCTTAACCTGACATATAGCAGATCTAACAGGGTAGTGGGACACTTCTCCACCTAAAAAGTACAAAACTATAAAGGAAATGTACAAAGCCCTACATTAATACTCACACTATTTCTGTTGTCTCTTTTTACATAAAAACTACTTCTGCAATGTACTACTTTTTCCTAGGCTTATGAAGCTCCAATCCTTCAAAGCTGCTTGGAAGAATTTCGCTCAATTTGACACAAGTTAACTTGACACAGAAGAAATACATTTTTAAACCACATTAAGGCTCCCATGTAGCCCATTAAAAGTGTTTGTAATTGTTAGTACAGTTATTAAATACTTAATGCATTGTACAGAGGGTGATCTTTCAGTGCTACAAGAACTTTAACTTCAGCATACTCTGACCAGAATACTCAAACAGAAAAGTTAACTGTTTGCAAATGTATGCACCTGGTGCCCTAATGTCAGTTAAAATGTGGAATACAAGAGGAAAGAATTTAGCCAAGAGCTAAACAGAACAGAGAAAGAAGTTGGGGCAAGAGTCAGGCAGCAGGAAACATCCTCTCATTTGTCCTGATGCCAAAATGAACTTAAGACAGTTGTCCTGGGGCAACATTCAAAATCTGGGAAAATGCAGTAGATAAAATACACCTCAAAGGGCACATTTTAAAAAGTTGGGGACAGGAGGCATATCCACTGGTTTCCCACTCTTACCTCCCACTCCCAGGTAGAGTTTCGTAACCAAACCTAGAGGCACCCTTCTTTGTACTTTTCTCTAAGTGAGTAGTTTGCAAAAGCTCCAAATGACTGTCCTCATTGTGGTTAGGGTCACTGCTTTGGAAAATGTACAGAAAAATACCACCCAGAAATAATAAGAGCTGATGGGAATTATTTTTAAAGATTTCCTTTTGGCACAGGTTTATCTGAAGAAGGCAACTCCCTTTGAAAATTATATACAACATGGTGTTCTCCTTAAATCACTGAGCTAGTAGTATGGGGCCTAAAGCATAAGAATCCAAAAAGCAGTTTGGGGCCACTCTCCCTCCACTGGCCTCACTAGAAACCACAGGTGTCCCACAGAGATGCACATCTTAATTGCCAAGCAGATGCTGTGTTGAATAATGACTACTCCGCTGCAGAGGGGCAATGGCCAGTGAAAGGCATAGCCAGGACTCCTCCGGTCCTTCCAGCCAGTGGGCTCAGACAGACAAAACCCTGGGCATGCCAGAGTCAGCTCAAATGCGAAAGGGAGCCTCCTACTCTTCCTCAAGCCCTGTATCCCCTAACCCCAAGGATGCCCTTACCCACCTGGCATCTTCTGGCCTCAAGTGTCTCCAGTGCCCTAAGATTTTTCTCAACCAGCAAGCCTAAGGATTTTGTAATTCCTTTACTACCACTGACAGAGTGCAGCGAATACCCATGACCTCCATGATGTTTGTACCTAAGACGGTTAAGATGAGAGGTATGTCTGCCAGCTCTTACACCTCATCCCAGTCTTCTCCTGCTTTCATTTGACTGATTTATTAGATTTAATTATTTCACTTTTTCAACCTCAGAGCTTGCGTTCTGGGGCCAGACAGTCTAGGTCTGAATCCAAATCAAATTACCAGTTCTGTGACCCTAGGCAAATTTCCTAACCTTCTGTGCTTTAGTTTCCTCATCAGTAAAATGGAAATAAAAATCATACTTAACTCCTGGGATTAGCAGATATTTCCTAAGATAGGCCATATATAAAGCCCTTGGTACAGTGCCCGGCACACAGGCACTACTCCCAAAAAGTGAGCTAGGGATGCTCCTCTAGGAGGTCTTTGTTTTCCCTCCTTGAGTTTTCCTTCACTACTAGGACTTCTTCTTGGACTAGGACAGAATAGGAATCTATGGAAAAGTCACCTGATGCAGAAAAGTTCTGAGTGTTGTAACAAAAAATGACTGACTGTGGTAAGGACATAAACCAAAGTTTCTTTGGTTTATTTCACCTTAGTCTCATTAAGAAATTTAAAGTGACTGGGTGTGGTGACTCACACTGAAATCCCAGCACTTTGGGAAGCTGAGGCAGGAAGGAAGATCGCTTGAAGCCAGCGATATCCACTGGTTGCCTAGGCAGTAACAACAAGAACTATATATATATATATAGTTTCTATATATATAGTTTCTATATATATAGTTTCTATAGTTTAAATTAGCTGGGGATGGTGGTGCACACCTGTAGTCCTAGCTACTTAGGAGGCTGAGGCAGGAGATCATTTGAGCTAAGAGGTATGATTGTACCACTGCACTCCAGCCTGGTTGACAGAGCAAAACCATCTCTTAAAAAATACTTAAAGTGACATAATTCCAGATGACAATATGTGAATTTATTGACCAAGACACTTTTGAAACTAAAAAGGGGTGCTATTAATAATTATAACAAAACATCTTGGATTCTCCTACTTAACACCCACTTGTAAATTCTTTCTCATTATCAAGAAAAACCCCATTAAGTGAAAATTATAAGCCAAGGTGAAAACCCAGCTGTTAACTGTTTTTGCCCGTAACATTTTACTGGAACACCGCCATGCTCACTTGTTTACATATGGTCTATGTCTGCTTTTGTGCAACAATGGCAGAGTTGAGTTAGTGCAACAGAGACTCTATCATCCAGAAGCCTAAGGGATATATTACCTGGCTATTTACAGAAAAATTTTGCCAATACCTGTTCTAGACTCAAATAATTCAGACACTGCCTTCCAATCCCATAATCTCATATTTGTATGCTATTCTTTCACAAGAAAGAAATACCAAATTACTTCTCTTATGATAGGCATGGGTGACATGATAGGCATATGTGACAATTTCATATTTAATTTTGATAAATGTTAGTTTCATACTTAATTAACATTATTATACATGGAATGGTCAAAAGAACTCAACTATTTACTACAGAAGAGGAAAAGCACTGTGGTCTCCATACACAGGAAGGGTAGTCACGTGAAAAGGGTGAGTCAGCATCATGTGGTGACTCAGCACTTTGCTCTCAGTCTGGCCACCTAACTATGGGTCCTTACCTTCTCCAAGCCTCATCTGTGAAGCCGGGGTAGTAAGGGGAGGTGGTGAACATCAAAGACGATGGAACACATCCAGCTGCTTTATTAAATTAGTCATTTATGCTGTTGCTGTTACTGTTGAAGAGCCAGTGGACATATTCTGTTGGCAGAATTAAAACAGCTGGAGGTAGGTTTCAAGGAGGCAGATTTCAGCATTCGGCTGAACTTAAGGAAAAGCCTGATCGCCTTACTGCCTGCCTGGGAGTCAGGTGAACAGACAGTCTCAAGGAGTTCAACATCCCTAACAGTATCCCCAGGGCAGTGTGACCCATAGCAGGGAGGATGCAGACAGGATTGCAGAAGAGTGAGGATCTGACTAAATGACTGCCAGTGCAGTGTGTTTTTATCTGAGACTATGATGAAGAAAGCTTTAGGAACACACACCATCAGCCCCATCTTACGAACGGGGAAATATGTAGGATACACCAGCAGATTACGAGAACAACATATTGCAAACTTTTTGTTTTAAATGCCCACCTGGTTCCATTTTGCCAGGGACAAGAACACGGCACCAGAGCCAGGTGCACTGATAAAGTCACCCAGGAAGTGGCCTTGTCTCCAACAACAGACCCAGTGGTTTTGGCTGGCAAGGTCCTTCAAAGGTACACTGTGCCCAACTCATGCTGGGTCCATTCACCCTGGGCCCATTAATAATTTGCCAGGCACCTAAGGCTATGGCCAGGCTCTCTTTCACTGCAGCCTGCTCTATCTTTAGTAGAGCTGGACAGGCTCCACTAAGAGGGCTTCATGCTCCTGGCTGATCCTGGCAGGAAGCAAGATACCTGACTGCACAATGGGCCTGCGGCCCCAGCTGCCCGTTATCCAGGATGAAAGGTGTGTGTGGTCACAAGGAGTATGGCTTATGTACTCTTTAGCACCCTAAGGGCTTGGGGATCATTTGTTCAGTCTAAACACAAATCAAGGGTAAAAACCACATGGCAGTGTCACAGACATGATAGATGTAGTATCCAGTGCATGGATGCATACAGCCTCTTTCCCTTTACCAATCAGAAAGAGTGACTAGTAAATGCTCTGATCATCTTCTTCTTTAAAATTTAAAAAAATTTTAAATTATATTGTTATTCTTACTTTTTAATTCTGCCTGTTTGACTTAATATTATAACAGGCTCAAAAATGACCAGCGACTTAGTCAATGACCTTGTTATTTAAAATTCTATACTTAGAATTTTAATAGCTACCTAATATTCTATTATACTGCTGTGCTGCTGTGTCAAAATTTACTCATCAGGCTGGTGCAGTGGCTCACACCTGTAATCCCAGCAACTTGGGAGGCTGAGGCAGCAGGATCACTTGGCACCAGGAGTTTGAGACTGGCCTGGGCAGCAGAGCAAGACCCTGTCTCTAAAAAAGAATTTTAAATAAAAAAAATAGCTAGGCATGGTGGTGCACACCTATAGTCCTGGATACCGGGGAAGCTGATGGGGAGGACCGCTTGAGCCAGGAGTTTGTAGTGAGCTATGATCGCACCACTGCATTCCAGCCTGGGCGAGAAAGTGAGACTCTGTTGCTTAAAAACAAATACGTATTTGTCATTCCAATGCTGGACCAACTGTCTCCAATTTTTCACCACCACTATAAGCAAAGCTGCAATGAACATCCTTCCGGATGGACTGTTTTCCACATAGTGAATGAGCTGCAAACCACTTTTTTTTTTTTTTTATCAAGGTGATCTCCTACCATACTTGGGAAATGAGGTACAGGAGAAAGACCCTCTATAGTGTTGCCAAGGCTGTCCAACTTACTGGTTCAGATAAATTACAGTCCAAAATCACAGCAATTTCATCCATGGTGGCCACTGTTCCACAGTGGGGACAGTGCTCTGTGGCTGACTATCAACTTGGTGATCTCAGTCATTTTCCCTTCAGGGCTTTAGTTTCTCCAACTGCAAAATTATGAGCTGGAATGAGATTATCTCCATGTTCCCCACTATCTTTATAATCGAATGACTGAAATAATTGAAAGGTTTACAGACCTGGGAACAATTTCACAGTCAGATTTCCCTAACGCTGACTTACAACCTGATGCCAACTATCATGGCAGTTAAAAGAGACCCTGTGCCCCTGGCACTAGGTCAGACATTGTGGGTAGAATCACAGGGGAAGGGGAGTGAAACCCTGACTCGGAGTAGGAGTAGGGAGATTAACCCATCACAGAGCTACTTAGGAATGCTGACAGAGCCTCACATAGCAGCACCGACCTCAGCACGGTTCTCTTGGGAAGACCATAAATCAAAATGTGTCTGCCAGCCAGTATCAAAATGTCAGGCTGGGAAGTCTGACAGACACCCCAAGTTAGGCCCCAGGGCCTGCAGGGAACCCTCAGTGGAGAGCCACTCACTGGGAGTCTTCTTGGGCCATACCCAGAATTTGCTTAATTTGACTATGGGTCTTCCCAGGCCCCAGAGGAGGGAACTCATAAATAAGGAGTGAGAAGTACAACTGAAGGAGAGTTAGAAGCAGGCTCACTGACAACAGCAAGAAGGGAGAGCTGCCAGCCCATGGAGAGGGAAGACCAGGAAAGTTAGCAAAAGCAGGCAGAAGAGTTTCTAAAGCAAGGCAGTCTGCAAAGCAGTCTGGGGCCATGTACTGTAGGAGCAAGTTGCCAGCAGCCCCTGGGAACATTAATGGATTTAGCAATTGTTGAAAACAACAATCCTGATCAACCCACACCAAAGGCTAACAGACCTCATTTAAGATAAGGAAATCTAAATCTGTGAGATATTTTAGGGTAATTTCCATCAAAAGCATTTCATATAGTAAAGGAATAAGTTTCAGTTATCTGGAATAGTCATCCCTGTTGAGCATCTCATTTGCTGAAGGTCTCACAGGGGCAAGGGCAAACTGACCAGGACAAATCATGCTACAGGAATGCCCCAAAGAGAAGGATTTTTCAGGGCTGGGCTCTCTTAAGCTCTGCCCACATTGGCATCGTGCCTGCCACTGTGTTAGACCCAAACTAGGTGCTCGCCAAGTAGACTGATGGGCTCCAAGGGCAGGGCTGTGTGCACAGACACTGGCTCACTCCGGCCAGGTGAGCGCTGGGCCACAAAGCCTGCGAAGTGGCCTCTCATACAAAGCTAGCTCTTTTCTCTACCTCCCCTTCCCCCAGATGCAAACCAGAAACAGGATATGCTAACAAATTATTAGGCATGGTTGCCACTAGCATGGGAAAAGCAACTAAGAATGGTAATTAAAAAGAAGTTTAATGTTGACGTACACACACACACATATATATATTTGTGTGTGTGTGTGTGTGTGTGTGTGTGTGTGTATAAAGGAGAATGTATCCCTCTGCTTCTTGTATGCTTTTTAAGTATTCACAAAGAAATAATAAAAAAAGGCTGGAAGCAAACATGCCAAAATATTAACTGCTGTAAATTCTGGGTGGTTGGCATAAAGTGCTGTTATATTATTCTTGAGACTTTTTTCTTTGCATTTTCCAAATATCTCAAAAAATAAAAGATAATGGGCTTCTGTCCCAGGAGATACGTCACTAAATCATTTGTCCATGTGTCCATCTCTTCAAAAACTGTTTTCCTGGGCCTGGTATTTGCTGGGCTGCTAGGATGCAGTAGTGAAGCAGCAGATCAAATCCCGGCCCTCATGAGATTTTTGGTCCTCAGGGTAAGTTTATGCTGGGTTCATTCTTCCTCTCCTCTCTGAACTCTTAAGAGACAGGCAAGCGGAAGAGAGTGTCTCATCTCCTTCCACAACCCATTTCACACAAAGTAAAACCCAAACCCCTGGCCTGGACTATACAACCTTACCTGAGCAACTTCTTCCCTCCTCTCCTACCTCATCTCCCACTTTAAAGGGGCAGTCATAGTGGCCTCTTCTTCTCCTGTCTTTATGTTTAGCTCTGCTGTTCCTCTGCCTGGGGCACTCCCATCTAATTCTACACATGACAGGTTCTTCACCTTGTCCGGGTTTCAGTTCAAATTGCATAACCTCAGCAAAAGGCACTGGCCTCCTACAGGCCTAGAACACTGTCCTTGAGACATATCTGAGCTAACTCCCTCACCTCTTCAAGTCTTCTTAAGCAGGCTCTCCCCAGCCACCTGATTTAAAATCGTAGCTTCACTTGAAATTTCCCCAGAGAGTTGAATTTAAGTGTTCTCACTGCCCCACCACACACAAAATGTGAGGTGATGAAGGTGTTAATTAGCCAGATTGCAGTAATCATTTCACAATGTATACGTTCATCAAATCATCACATTATACACCTTAAATATATGCAATTTTTATTTGCCAATTATACCCCAATAAAGTTGGGAAAATAAATAAAAATAAAATTGCAGCCTGTCCGTTCCCACGCCCCCTGCTGCCTCATTCCTCCTGATACCTTTCACCCGGTTTTGCTTTTTCCTGTTAGATAGTACTGACTGCTTACCAACATGCTCCACAATTTATGTCTTTATTCCAGTTACTGCTTATGGTCTGTTTCCTGTACTAGAATATGAGACCCCTAAGAGAAGAAAATGTGCGTTTGTTTTGTTCACTGACAGATCCTAAGGGTCTCAACAGTGCCCTCAGTAAACATCTCATGTTGAATTTCACAGCAATCACAACATCTTCTTGCTTACCTGATTCCTTATTTACTGTTTGTTTCTTTTCAAGACAGCCAGAGAGTTTGAGCAAACAACATGAGGCCTTTCTTGTTAAATTCACATGCCCAGCATGTAGAAAAGAATCTGACACATTTGAGGTGTTCAGTAAATTTA
This sequence comes from Cacajao melanocephalus, assembly GCA_963573385.1. NCBI lineage: Eukaryota > Metazoa > Chordata > Mammalia > Primates > Pitheciidae > Cacajao > Cacajao melanocephalus. The sequence goes on along the minus strand of CAUYLG010007791.1, from coordinate 120,944 downwards.
TGAAACAAACTAAAACACTGTCAAGCCGGGTCCAATGTGCGTTTTTCAATAAAGAAACTGCATGGGCCAGGCGCAGTGGCTCACGCCTATAATCCCAGCACTTTGTATGGCCAAGGCAGGCGGATCACAAGGTCAAGAGATTAAGACCATCCTGGCCAACATGGTGAAACCCTGTCTTTACTAAAAACACACACACACACACACACACACACAAAAACCTAGCTGGGTGTGGTGATGTGCGGGCCTATAGTCCCAGCTACTTGGGAGGCTGAGGCAGGAGAATCACTTGAACCTGAGAGGCAGAGGTTGCAGTGAGCCGAGATTGCGTCACTGCACTCCAGCCTGGCGACAGAGCGAGACTCCGTCTCAAAAAAAAAAAAGAAACTGCATGGTAATCCAACTACCCATTTTCCTCTGATTCACTGAAAGAATCTTAGCCATCTGAAAAGGAATAGTTATTTTAGCTACCATAATCACGATGCAAAAATAATTATTTCATTTATTCTGTATCCCGAGTTTGTAAGTCAACTTCAGACTCTAATTGCTGCCTAAATCCCAGTAGTAAACAAACCAGCTTTGCATTTTATATGTTACCATGAGGTTCTCCAGGTTTGCTCTTCAGAGCCAAAGAAATGTTGACACAGTTGCACACCAAGTTTCAACATGCTGATCATGTTAAAATAGTGTACAAGAAATATTTTTCCACTTTATAAAAAGCCAGACTGTTTACATGTTTAAGTGGCCAGAGACTTTGCTATCTGTGTGTGGTCCTGAAGTTTCAATATCATAACCATGAATACAAAATAGAGCAGCATGCAACAAACTAGTTTATATAGTTCCTCAGCCAAAACGGGAATCAAGATGTTACTGTGCAAGAGCTCATAAATGGGCAGGTTAGAAAAGGGGAATAAAATCTAATTTTAATATATTTTTGGAAAAAAAACAAATTAATGTAATACAATTGGGTCATATTTATACATATATAATACAGACAAACATAGCAAATAGAAAATGAGAGAGACAGAGGACAGAAATAGCTCGAAAGGTCTTCGGCCTATAGATTTCTATCAAGATCACACAGAAATATGCTGAGCACAGCATTAACTACAAGCCCAGAGTCGAGTGGTAGAAAAGGTCTATGAAATGGTTACCAAACACGGATCTTCAGTACAAACAAGAGAGAGATGAGAGGCGTTCCTTCAGCTTGGCCCAGTAGTTCAACATAAGCCTTGTGCAACCTCCCAGGAGCACTAACCGGAGGAGGGGCCTCAAGTTCACGGCCGGTCCAAAGAAGATGTGTGCCCTGTCTCCTATGTCTTTTCCATTTTCTGAGTAGCACTGGCTTTGGTCTACAGTAATTTAGTCTTTCTTCAAGCTAGAAATAGAATTTAAGCAGGGGCTCCACCCTGTCCAGACAAGTTATAAGTGAAAAGAGACCTCACAGAAAGAAAAATTATCTACATCTGACTAACTGAAGACGTGCACATATTCCCAGAGTCTGGAGTTTAAATGCTCAAGACAGTTTCTGGATTCCGGGCTGTTTGCATTTATCATTCCTCTTAAGTCCCCAAATGCTTCAGGTTAGTGAGGACTGCTGGTTCTCACATTTTTAATATCTTTCTACTTGAAGAAAGTTCTCAGAACAGTGTGTCTAAACAAAAAAATAAATCACTTAATGTAAGCAGGTTCATGTTGCAACACGAAATGCCATTTCCCATTTGATTGCCAAATGCACAAACTGTTATTCTCAGTTGACTGAATAAGTGAAAGAATGGTACTTCATTAAATTTTTTTCCTGGCATTATTATTTTTTTCCTCCTACAGTTTCTTTCACAGAGTCTTCCGTGGCTATAGGTCAGAATAGTTTTCCTGTTGCTATGAGAACAGCATAAATAAGTCAAGTTTAAAATTCACTTTGGGGGTATGGAGCCGCCACGGTTCCGGCTACCTAAGCCCTGCTGGGTGTGTGTTGTGTACTCTTCCCTACAGGCTGTGGATCACAGCCATTTAACATGGTCTCCCTCCATCATGGCCCATCTTCTGGCCAGAAAAATCCCACAAGCCTCGCAGAGGCCCCTCTAACTGCTTGGGCTTCTACACACAGACCTAGTAATGGTCTCCTGTGCTGCAAGGAGAGGAATACAAGTTCAACATTAACATTTCTCCAAGTGCAGACATGCATAGGCCTCCCAAACTCCACCAAGCACTCTCCCACTTCCTCTACAACAATGCCACTGAGCAATGATCAAAATGAGGAGACCACGGAATACCTTCGAAAGAACAGAATAGGCCAAGAAGCGAGTCTGAGAAGGGGCTCTTTACATCCCCTGTTGTAGCCTTCCAGATCTGCCTCACTGAAGGTCCACAGGCTCCCACAATAAACCAGAGCTACACCTGCCAGGAGAGTAGTTCTTCCTGTATTTGCAGGGCATTCTCTATTCACAATTAATCTATCCATTCTTCCAGTGCTCCTGGACCTCGAAGACAAAAGTCATACTTGTCTCACTTTTCTGAACTACATTCCAAGGTCTGAAGATCAAAAACCCCACTCCTAGGACAAGCCAGTCAGTGAGGACAACAGTATTTAGGGAAGCTCAAGGCTGTCAAGGAAAGGTCAAGTGTGCTCTCCACTCCTAAATATATCTAGGCTTTCTTCATGGCTGCTGCTTCTTTCTCACGAAGCACATTGTGGGTTGAACTGGATATTATAATATCCAAAAGATATTAGGATAATTCCTAACTCCCAATACCTGTGAATGTGACTTTATTTGGAAATAGAGTCTTTGTAGGTGTAATCAAGTTAAGATTAGGTCATTAGGGTGGAACTTTAATCCAATATGACTGTTGTTCTTCTAAGAGAAGACAGAAACACAGAGAGAAGATGGCTGTGCAATGACAGAGGCAAAGATGGTAGCAATGCATTTACAAACCTAAGAAGGCCTAGGATTGCCACCAAACACCAAAACTAGAAGAAGCAAGGAAGGATCTCCCCTAGACCCCTCAGAGGGAAAGCATAGCCCTGTCACCACCTTGACATCAGACTTATAGCATCCAGACCCATGAGACCATAAATTTCTGTTTAAAGCCACCCAGTCTGTGGTACTTTGTTACAACAGCCCTAGGAAACAAACGCAAAGAGCAAATGCTGTCTTGGGCTAAAAAACAAAGTCATGACATCTGTGAACAGAGATGATGCCTTTCAGAGGAAAGCAAAGCTGCTTGCAAAAGCACAGAGCACACACATCAAATCCTCCCATGGCAAGGTGGCAGCAGGCTGGCCCAAAGAGCAGGTCCACAGAAAACAGCACGTGTGACTACTTCTCAAGAGTGCCTGGCAATACATGGCTCACACTTTCTAGGTTGCTTTAATGGTACATCCAACCTGGCCACACCTCTAGGCCACCTATACTAAACTCTGCTATTCAGTCACCTGCCAGCTGTTAGGGAGACTCAGTGGCTAGTTTAACCTCTGGAGGACAACAGGCCTGGACACTCAGAGGGACTGCATCATATACACCCTTGGGTCCTACCTTAAACTTGGCATACAGAAGAGTCCCATTCATACCCAGAGTGAACCTTGTTGATATAAGGGGATATGGGAGGACAGATAGCAGGGTAGGCAAGAGTGAGGTGGCCAACAGTTGTATCATTGCTGGAGGTGTGTCTAAGGCAGCACAAGGCACTGTAACTAGAGGAAGAACCAGACTCACAGTCACCAAAACCAAGGTCAAACAGCAGGAAAGATAACATAAGCCAACAAGTCTAAAGAACCAGATGCCCATTTTGAAGGACTACTAGTACATACTGGCAAATTCACTAAATATTACTGAGCACCTATTATATGCCAGACATTATTTTAGGCATGAAGGACAGCAGTGAATAAACCAGGTAAAAATCCCTGTCTTCATGAAGCTTGCATTAGAATAAAGACAGACCAAAAAACAAAAAGTAAATTATTTAGCCTATTAGATGATGACTTGAGTACAATGAAAACGAGTAAGGCAGAGAACAAGACAGAAAATTTTGGAGGGGGCAGTTAACAGAGTAAATGGGGTGGTCAAGAAAAGCCTAAAAGGGAAAATGATGTCCAAAGAGAAGGAGTACGCGCTGCAAATATCAGGGGGAAGAACATTGTAGGCAGCAGGAATAGCAAACACAAAGACCGTGAAATGGAGGCAGGTGTCCTTGAAGAAGGCCTGTGAGGTTGAAAGCGAGTGGGTGTGCGGGCGTGTGAATGTGCATGCACATGCACAGAGAACAGTCAGATCGGAGGGCCTTGAGGGCATGGGCTTTGCATCTACCTAAGACGGAGTGGATCAACACCCCAGCACTGGAGCAGAGCAGTGATATGATGTGATGGTGTTTCGCAGGATCCTCTGCTGCTATGTGGAGGGCAGACTAAAGGGAGGCGAGGGCACAGAGACCAGGTAGTGCAGAAACACATGGGCCTCCCAGCTCCTCTGAGCATCTGCAGTGCCTCCCACTTCCAACACAGAAATGCCACACAGCAATAATTAAATAGAAGCCATCTCTCCTCACTTAAAGGGGTAAGTGCCTCATCTTTACTAGCACTGAGGATTACAAATCTTTGCCAGTGGTGTGCAGTTAGTTAACCCCCTTGTGAGTATCCATGCTTAAGAAAAAACGAATAAACTACCCTTTCAGCTCCACCCAGTGAAAAATCTCCCCATTCTTGGCTTAGTGAAACTGCATGCAAACCAAAGACCACATCTAGGTTTATTTAAAGAGAAATGGTGTGCTCTCATCAGAGTTCTATAAGTACTGTGCCCATTACATTTTTACATCGGCATTCAAAACCTGCTTATAAAAGTAGAAGTATGTTTTCTTAAAAGTCTTATAAAAAAAACATTAGATTTTATAAATAAGCTGTCTGCAGCTCAGAAGAAAATGAAAAGAAATGAATACATTTTGACACAAGGTTTTCTTCGTGGCCACAACAATTCTTGTTTCACCACCAGACTGCTTTAAGTCTGTTTGTCTGGGTTAGTAGAAGCAAGGAAAACCTGCCATCTGGCATGACTGCCATCTCTTTGTGGCCACACAATAAGTCTTGGGCAACCCTGCCCTCGAGAACCAAGTAGGGTGGCAATAGTGGAGAGGAGGTAAAACAAGGAGGCTTCTGTGGAGGCGGTATTTATCACGAGCAGTTCCGCCTCTGAAGGAAGGAGATTGCTGTCGGCGCTGAGCACTTTATTGCTGGGCCCCAGCTTTTTGGCAACTGCAAACACTCAACTTGCAGCTCTTTGGGGAAGGTGAATTTACAGATGAAGGCAGCTCCCTTTTTAGCTCTGGTTCCTTTACTACTTATTAGCATCTTTTTTGAAAGGATAGACTGTGGGGGGAGGGGAGAACAAATAAGAACCAAATGTAAATTGAAGCATTAGTTTCTTTTTGAGTATAGTGGAAATTTTTCTGTGTTAATAACACATATTATTCCATAATATCATTATTACTCCCTCCACCATCCACTAACATTTCTACTATATGGTAATATTACATAACTACAATATTTTTCACCTATTTTTGCCATCATCACTCTAAGTACATATGGCTAAACTTGTGCTTCATATGGAAGCTTTCACGATTTATTTTCAGATGTAATTCATGTAACTAACGCACCAACTAGCTTCATCAAATATCACCAGGTCAGTGGGGAAGGAAGCCTACAACAAATAAACACACGAAAAGACTGGTTCTACAGGACTCTAATGCATTATCCCCTTGCAGACATGGCCTTAATCTGTGCTTATGTAACACACTCTGCATTTGATTTGAGTTTGGAAGCATTTCCACCAAGAAAGTTATCCATAAAACAAAACTGGTTGCAAATTAGAATCCTGAAATGAGTACCTGAGGCATGAGGAGCGGCAAGGGATGTGATGGTAGACCCTTACAAATGTTCATCTTTTTATTTATTTATTTGTTTGTTTGAGACAGGGTCTCGCTCTGTCACCCAGGCTGGAGTGCAGAGGTGAAATCAGCGCATGTAGCCTTGATCTCCTGGGCTCAAGGAATCCTCCCACCATAACTTTTCCAGTAGCTGGGACTACAGGCGTGTACCACCATGCCAGGCTAATTTTTTAATTTTTTTGTAGAGACAGGGTTTTGCTGTGTTGCCCAGGCTGGTCTTAAATTCCTGGTCTCAAAGGATCCACCTGCCTCAGTCTCCCAAAGTGCTAGGGTTATAGGTGTGAGCCACCATGCCTGGCCCCATCTTTTTCCATGCATGAAGAGAACCCTACATAGAATTTTGACACATCGGTGGCTCATGCCTGTAATCTCAGCACTTTGGGAGGCCAAGATGGGCGGATCACTTGAGGTGAGGGTTCAAGACTAGCCTGGCGAACATGGTGAAACCCCATTTCTACTAAAAATACAAAAAATTAGCCAGGCATGGTGGCAGGCACCTGTAATCCCAGCTACTAGGGAGGGCGAGGCAGAATTGCTTGAACCCAGGAGGCAGAGGTTGCAGTGAGCTGAGATTACGCCATTGCACTCCAGCCTGGGTGACCAAGCAAGACTCTGTCTCAAAACAAAACAAACAAAGAATTTTGACACATAACATATCATAAATGCAAAGTCTTCTCCATCTTACCCACAGCTCAGACCACAATGTCTAATAAAGGGGCAGGGTTTTACATAATCTTCTGGTCTCCTGACAAAAGAGGTGTTTTTTAAATAAGTCATCTAGTAATTGTACAATAACCATGTTTTAACCACAGCTTTTCTTTTTTCAACTTTAACACGTACCATTTCCTTGAATTCAGTTATTGGGTTTATTTGTATCTTTGACAGGAGTCGTTACCATGATTAGCTATATATAGATTTACTCTTCTTGATCCAGTTAAATCCAGGTTTATAAATTATAACAGACCTAGAATATTTGCCTGTCTTTTATCATTTTGACTTTTAAAGAACTGAATTTTTGAAATATCTTTTATCTCCAATCAAACAGATACTATGCTATTCTCTGGGAAAGGAGGGTAAATAATGACCTTGTTCTCATGTACAGTAACATCTTTTAGCATTTTCAGGGAAATCTGAAAATTCGTCTTGTCTGTAGGTAATTCTATTAATATATTTAAATATTTCCTGTGCCAGTAATACAAACAGGAAGTTGAGGCACATTGATTTTCATGAAAATTATCGTATATATAACAGACACTGTTTTTCAAGCAATAACCCATTACTGGATCCTGAAATCAGCTTGCTGATTAACAACCAATATGTTTAAGTGAATATGATGAATTGTGTAGAATTAAATAAAACAAGGTATATTACATGCTACAAAGCTACATATTCTTTTGTGATACTTTGGTTTCAATTATTTATATAAATGCATGTGTGTGCGCATGTTGTGTGCATATGCATATTGTGTATGTATGTTGGGGTTCTTAAAATGTAAAATGTATTTCCTATTGTAAGTAGAGTTAAAGTTCAAAGACAGACAAGTGTCTGTCATTTAATTAAAGAGAGTAACCCATAAAAGTCCAAGCCACATGTTATAAAGTTGAGAATTTTTATTAGACCCACATTTTTTGTCATTAAAGAAGTTAATGAGATCATTAAATATTTAAAAAATTTATTTATACATATAGTTAATAATGATTGCTGTAAAGATACAAAGTAGGGAGTAGAGATAGCTTAACATCCAAAGCACATGTATATATACATATTTTAGCTGTAATCATCCTCAGTAAGAATTTGTTGTCCAAATGCTTTATGTTCTTTTTCCTACCTAGAAGAGACTAATAAGAATTGCTATTGTTCTAATTTATAAAGGGTAGAATGATATACCAAAATTAATTTGTCTAAAGCAAGACATTTTTTAAAATTAGGTGATTTTCAAAAAGAATTTTAATATGGGTATTAAAAATCTGAATATTGACCATAGGGACAATAGACTCAATTACAATAGAGTATCAAGTATAATCACCAGTTCTGAGCTCTGTCACCAAAAAAAAAAAAAGTACCAAAGAACCTCCTACCAAGATGGTACAGTAAGTGCTTACTTTGGAAGCATCCCTATGGCAATGATCAATTTCCTTAAAACCATCCTCAAAATATTACAGTGATAGACTCTTCAAAACTGAGATAACCTTCTCATGAGCCAGAAGTGGACCTGAAATAAGCAACAGGAAGTGTAGACACCACAGACCTGGCAGGAGCAGTGGGAAGTTTCATTCTGGAGAGTCATGGGAGAGATAACTCCTGATGCCACACTGGGTGAGATGGAGAAGGACTCCCCAGAGGAAAACCTGTGCTAACAGATTGACCTAGGGCACTGGCATGATAGGAAGCTGTAAACACAGGGAGGCAGAAGAACACAAACACAGCCTCAGGAACTGAACAGAGATACCCACTGACTCAGCTACTAGATTAATAATATCTAATTCACTGCAAGACAGATGATCTGAAATTAATTACCTATGTCATCAAATCTAGGATGTCAATAATTGTTAAGGAAGAATATTATTGCTATGTATCACTAAGAAAAAATACTGCCAATTAAATCATGATATATCCATGAATTATAGATGTACCCCAATCTGAAAGATTTTAAAACACGAAAACAATGTGAGTCATGGAACTGATAATATATGCTCTATGACTTGGCTCTAGACTTCATGGTGAAGGAGCAGGGAGAAGAAAGAGTTGGTTCTCAGTGAAAAGAGGCCATTTTTTTAGAAAAAGCAAGATTGGTGGGCAGATTGCATACAAAGGGCAACAGAGCCAAAATTCACGACCAAAAAAATTTATTTAAAAGGAAGAAGTAGCAGCCTACTCAAAATGAGCCTCCAAACCAAAATTCTAAAATGTATGAAGAATTCTTATATTAAGAAAAGTGAGCTACAAAATCAATAACCAGAAAAATAATATCTAGAACAGTCTATTTGACTTAGAATTAAGTATGTTTAAGAAGTTTAAAGAAATCAATAAAAGCATCATTTCATTAAAATAAGTAAGACATTATAATACAGAAAGAGATAATGCTGATAAGAAACTGATATGAAAAACATCAAAAGCACAAGTAATAGGGCTGAAATAAAGTTTCCAAAATAAGAAAGTGAAGAGAATGGTAGAAAACTATATTTGAAGAGGGTATTATACTAGAGAATGCCAAAATTGAGGAAATGATTCCTCAGATGAAAACACCTTTGAGTACAAAGCAAAAGATAAATCCACATCTAGACACCATAGTGAAAGCACAAAATATCAGAGATTTTTTTAGAGTTGTAAAATTTAAAAGTTATCACAAAATTTAATAGCCTATGTCTCATCTGTAGAAAATGGAAGAGTGCCTTCAAAATATTCACAGAAAATACCTGTTGACCTAAAATTTCATACTCATGTAAAATAAACTACCATCCAAGATTCAGTGCAAAGTAATTTCTGACATCAAAAAACTAAGTATCACTCACAGACTCCCACAGCCTCTTATTAAAAGAACTATTAAAGGATGTTTATCACTGGGAGAAAAGGCATGGGATACCTGAAACAATGGTGAGCCCAGAACTCATTTAAAACAAAAGAAAGAAAGAAAGACACATACATACATACATACACTTAACTTCTGATTAAAATTAAATATTAATAACCAATTCATTTTATATTAAGAAAACACTGGGAAAATTGTTCAATGTTTAAAATGTGCTAAGTCTGGGTCATATATGCAAAAAGGATAGAAATACTGAATGATTTAGAGTTTGCTGGAAATCTTTAGAATGAAATACATGTGAGAGATACTGTAAATGATATAACCCCAAGCCCCATTCTAAATTTCTCCCTAGCTTCCTTCCAGCTACAGAAGCCTACCTGGCACGGTTCTAACCAACAACAAAAGCCCCTTGGGTGCTACTCCCCAGAAGTCTTTGCTTTTCTGACAAAAAGAAAACTCCTTAGTGAGCATGTCTTTTTTTTTTTTTTTTTTTTGGCCATTTACTCTTTCCCAATTCCTTCCTGCCTAGTAGGACATGGATGTGAGGAAGTGCAGCTGCCAGCCTGCAGCCATAAAGCTATAAGAATGAGGAAAAGCCTCTAAGTTATGTGACGTGACGATAAAGCAAAAGATAGAGAAACCTGGGTCCCTGATGATAGGTCCACCAACAGATTTTGTTTCCTGCAAGAAAAATAACACCTATTTGTTTGTGCCTCTCTAATTGGGTTTTCTGCTACTTGCAGTTGAGTACAACCTTAACTATGTGACAAAAAGAATTAACAGCAAACTCTAAAAGGAGAGAATTGCCATGTATGATGAACTAAAAGACAGGAATAGGAAAAAGAAAACACAAAATAAATGGCTAGCTAGAAGATCTGAAATGTTCCCAAAATGTAGAAATATATCAGTGCTTGAGGTGATGGATACCCTGACATGATCATCCATTACACAGTCTTCTATGCACAAAACAAATACCACATGTACCCCAGACATATGTACAAGCACTATGTATCAATTACAAAAATAAGATAAAATAATTTAAAAAGAAAAGAAATGGTAAGCAAAATATATAATGTAGTAGAAATAAGTCCAAATACATGAATATTTGCAACAAATGGAACCCATAAATAGGAAAGACTATTACACCAGGCAAAAAAAAAAAAATAGCAACATAAAACAACCCAGCTATCTGCCACTTATCAGAGAAGATGCATAAAAAGGGCTGGAAAAGCAAATGTTTTCTAAATTTTAACCAAAAGAAAAACAGGTGAAGAAATATTAATAGCAGACAAAATAGAATCTTAAAGGAAAACCATCAATGTTACTAAAGATAGATACCTAATAATATATAGAGAAAAACCTATGAAGATGATACAATAATCATAAACTTGTTTATACTTAGCAGCATAGCTTCAACATACATAAAGCAAAAACTGACAAAATATAAGGAAAATGTGGTGAATCTACTGCCACAGTGAGAAGCTGAACCAGGCAAGATACTTAAACAAAAACATTAATAAATAGTGAAATTAACTTATCTGATTATTTAATATAACTTTACATTTAATAAATGCAGACTACCAATTCTTTTCAATTAGCCTTTAAACATTTATAAAACCCAGTGATGCACCAGATCAGAAAAGAAGTCTCAACAAATATCCAACAATTGTTACCACACAGACCATATCCTCTAGCCATAATGTGGGCAGTTCAATTAGAAACTGACAATAGAAAGTATTCTCAAAAAATATTTGAGAAATTTAAGATGCAGTCTTAAAAAATCAGAAATTAAGGAGAAAATGACAATGAAAATAACAAAATACTTAGAAAGTAAGAATGTTGAGAGTATATCTCAAAACCTGTAACATGCAGTTAAAGTGACACTTAGATGTATTTTACAATCATATATAGATTTTTATTATTTTTAATTAATGAATAAAAATTGTATATATTTATGTAGTACAATGTGACATTTTGATACATGGGAAAAATGTGGAATGATGAAACAAGCTAATTAACATATGTATCATCTCACTTGTCTTTTTTTGTGGTGAGCCATTTAAAATTTAGTCTTAACAATTCTGAAATATACATTATTAATAACTACAGTCACCGTCTGGTACAACAGATCAAGAGCTTATTCCTCCTGTCTAACTGAAACTTTGTACCCTTTGGCCACTATCTCTCCATTTCACCCCAGCCTCTGTTATATGTACTTTCTTAAGATAAAAGAAGGAACCAAAATCATTTCAATTTACCACAGAGTAAACTAAAGAAAGAGGAGGAGACAGAAAGACAAAGTGAGGGTGGGGCCGGGGGAGAAAGGAGGAAGAAGGGAAAAAGCAAGAGGGCAAAAAGAAGAAAGCAGAAATAAAGCAGAAAATGAGAAAAACAGCGAATATTGACAAAACCAAATTCTAGCTCACCAGAAAAACTAAGCAGGCAAACGTCTAGCATAAATAAATAATAGTGGATAAAAAGGAGGATAATCTTAAATACAGCATTTTTTTTAAACTGTAACTCAATTCTATGTCAATATATTTTAAAACGTGGATGAAATAACTTTCTAGAAAAATATTAATAACATATTAGTACTCAAAATATTAATACTCAAAAGAAATATTGTGTACAAACCAGTATTAAAGAAATATATAAATATATGAATATAATTAAAATATAATAATAATAATATAAATAATAAATAATCAAAAGGCTTTATTTCCATCCTCCACCCCAGAACCCCAGGCCCAGGCACTTTCACGAGAGAGTTTTACCAAGTCTTCAAAAAATGGTTGATTACAAACTATTACAGAATACTTTTAAAAGGGTGATCCACCATTTAACAAGATTAGCAGCAAAGTTAAAAATGAAAAAAGAAAAAGGGCCAGGCGCCGTGGCTCATGCCTGTAATCCCAGCACTTCAGGAGGCTGAGGCGGGCAGATCACAAGGTCAGAAGTTCGAGACCAGCTTGGCCAATATGGTGAAAGTCCATCTCTGCTAAAAATACAAAAATTACCCTGGTGTGGTGGCAGGCACCTGTAGCTCCAGCTACTTGGGAAGCTAAGCAGGAGAATCACTTGAACCTGGGAGGTGGAGGTTGCAGTGAGTTGAGAATCACTTGAACCTGGGAGGTGGAGGTTGCAGTTGAATTGAGATGTACTCCAGCCTGGGTGGCTGAGCGAGACTCCATCTCAAATTAAAAAAAAAAAACAACACCTCATTCATAAAAAGTTTCAATAATGCTAAATTATACTGGCAAAGCAAAGTAGAGTTTGTCCCAGGAATGGGAAGATCAAATCAACACAATCAGAACACCTACTAAATGCTATATTAAGATATTAAAGGATAAAATATGATCATCTCAATAAATGCTCTTAAAAATATTCAGGGCCAGGTATGGTGGCTCATTCCTGTAATCCCAGTGCTTTGGGAGGCCAAAGCAGGAGGATCACTTGAGGCCAGAGGTTTGAGACCAGCCTGGGCAACCCAGTGACACACTGTCTAAAAAAAAAAAAAAAAAAAAAAAAGAACTACAAGAAAACACTTCAGTAAAGTTTAATACTCATTTATAAGACAACATAGTTGCAAAGTAGACCAGTAGAAAACATTTTTTACCTAAAATGTGTTATGTATCCAAGCCTAACACAAACACTGCTGGAAATTTAAAAGACTTTAAAATTCTTTCCATTAAAGTCTGGCACAAGACAGGCATAACCACTACATCTTCTATTCACATTTCATTGGTCCTAGCCAATTCAAGAAATAGAAAATGGATACGTAAGAACTGAATGTTCACGCATTTAAAAGGGCTGGAAAAAAAGAACTTAATGAAAGAGACAAAAGCTGACTGTATACATAAAATATTCAAAAGAATCCTGGAGAAACTATTAAAATAAGGGACTTCAATAAGGTTGGTGGTTTCAACATCAATCTAAAAAATAAATAACTGTCCTATATCCTGTGATAATCTATTGTAAAATGTAATAGAATAAAATATCCAATTTATAGTAGCAACAACAACAACAAAAAATTCCTGGGAATAGACCTAATGAAAAATCTTATTTAAGGCCTCTATTGGACCTTGTTCAAAGATAAACTCAGAATCGTAAAACTGCAATGCTCCCCAATTAATCTACAAACTCAGTATTACTTAAATCAAAATCCCAAATGTTTAAGGAAGATCAAAAGTACAAAGTATTCAAGACAATATTGAAAAGAAAAAAATTAGAAGGACTTGTTCTGCTAGATGAAAGACTTACCGCCAGGTGCAGTGGCTCACATTTGTAATTTTAGCACTGTGGGAGGCCAAGGCAAGAGGATTGCTTGAGGCCAGGAGTTTGAGACCAACCTGGCCAACATAGCAAGACTCCATCTCTTTAAAAAAAAAAAAAAAAAAAAAAAGACTTATGATAATGTTACAGTAATCACAACAGCTGGTACTAGCACAGAAAGACACAAATGATAAAGATAATGTATACATAAAAAATAGATAATGTCTATCTAGAATCATAATATATGACAGAGGAACATTACACTTCAATGAGGAAAGGATAAGCTGTTCTGAGACAACTAAATATTCATTGGGAACTAAAAAACTATATCAGATGAATTATAAATATTCTTCAAAATTTTTTGGTTTTTGATTTCAAAAACCTAAAATACATTTGGATTAGAAAGATACTTTCAAGCAGACCTAAAAAGTACAAACCATAAAGGACTGCTAAATCAGTATATATTAGAATTTAAAACTTCTTTTCAACAAAGACCAGAGACAAAGTAAAAAGATAAGTCACAGATTAGTATTTATAACAAATATAAATGACCAAAGATCACTACATAGGATGGCAGTTATGTCAAAAGATAATAACAAACAGTCCCGCAGAAAAATGAGTAAAGAATATGAACCAGCTATCAACAAAAGAAATTAAAACAAACAGTAAGACATCACTTCATACCCATAAGATTGGAAAAAGTAAAAATTCTGGCAATACCAATAATTCTCTAGGATATGAAGAAAAGGAAATTGTCACTATGGCTGGTGGGAGGGGAAACTGATGCAACTACTGTGGAGAGTAATTTGCAAGGTCTAGTGAGGCTGAGGCTGAGACATGTTCTGCAGTTCTGCAATCCCACTCCAGGGCACAACCCCTGAAGCAGCCAGTACTTCAGTACAGATTGCCCCTGTACACACACGCAAGAACGTTCATCACAAACTGTTGGGAATAGCACAAAATTATGAAAAACTTAAAACATTCAGCAGAAACCGGTAAATAAATGGCAAATAGTTGCAAAAAGAAAAACTACGTAGCTGATCCTTCACTAAAGCTACATGTTTCCACTGCCAACATAACAATAAGTAGTAAAAGCAAACTGCCTAATACTATACACAGCATGTACCATTTATGCTAAGTTTGAAAATGTACAAATTAATACCAAATGTCGGTTATGGGCACATTTGCTTGTAGAAAAGGCATGAAAACTTATATAGAAATAATACATATGAAATTCAGGAAAACTGTTGTTTCTGGGTTAAGTGAAGACTTTATAGGTTGAGGAGACATACATAGGGATTAAAATATATTTATAATTTTTTTTACTCAATGATACCAGTACATACTATTATGTTGAACAATGAGTTCTTGAATTCTTTTGAAATAATTATGCCTCATAGTTTCCATAAACATATTATTTAGCAAGTATCAACTTACTATATAACACATAAGTTTAAAGATTTAATAAAAGAATCACTTTTGAAATTAAGAAAGAAATCTTCTGATGGAAAAGATGCATCATACTTTGGGAAAAAATGATACAACATAATTGCTAAAAAGATGGTTAGGTTCTAGAACTCCAACATTCTCTAGCTGTGCAAACAGAAAAATTGAGTTGAAATGGGGAAAACCCGAGATGACGTTAATGCTTCTCCACATTGCTTCATGGAGAAGACAAAGGAGCAAGGTCTGAAAGCTCTGAGGTAAAGAACATTAGACCTGAGATTCATGAATAGAATGACTTGGCTGCACAAAATAAGAATATAAGGAAAAAAACAGAAGGTGAGGGAGAAACAGGATAAAATATAAAGGCATTAATTTCTTCATTTTCTTTAAGAAGAGTTGATGGATATTATGTTTGGCAAAATGTGATGAAATGTGTAAACTGTGAAATAAGTACAAGGGTACTCCTTATGTGATTAGCCATTTTATTAAATATTTAAAACACAAATTATTTTAAAGAATTAAATCTACAAGCGACAAAATAAGAGGCAAGTACCAAAGTGCGTAACAATCTGTTTTTTTTTTTTTATAGAGCCTACTGACAGCAACGTGACAAAAACACACTCTTGTTTGCTTTCCACTGGACTACCCTGAATGGGGAAGAGAGGGGTGGAATTACAAGTAGCTTGCTTCAATTTTGCATAACCCTGGATACCCCCCTGAGAGTGTGTGAGGCATGTGAAAGCCATCTGTGTTGTAGAAGAAAACAAGTTGGGAGCCACTGAATCAGAGCATTCACATCAAAGAATGAATGCAAACTGGCTCTCACCACCAGAAGCCATGTTCACAGGGAGAAGGAGAACGGACAGAGACTCTCAAATAAACCACCCAACAATGATGAAAAAAACATTCTAAGTCACTATTTGGCCAATAATTTCAATCTGCAGACCTACCAAATCTTTTCAACCTCTATTAACTAACAGCAACACAGATGGGTTGGGTTTCAAGTTTCTCCATTCTTTCTGGGTCCTCTGGAAAAGGCACAAAGGAAAAAATGAAATGCCAAAACAATAGGTTACCCAAAAAAAAGGACCTGGCAGTAGAGTCGGGAAATTTCACAAACTGAGTGACCAGTCCCAACGTGAGGTCAGAAGATTCTATGAGACTGTGAATCTTAATCTAAAGCAGGGGGTGGGAGGGGTTGATTTCTTTTTAATCCACATTTCACACTATGAAAAGATGTTACAGGAAGATACTTGGACCCAAATTAAGCTGAATATCTTTGTTACCACCGCTGTAAGCCACCAAGGAGACAGAACCTGCATGAAGAAGGATTCTGGCACAGATCTAGAAGTAGAATATTTTAATTGTTATATTTTATCCAGGAACAAAATATTATAAATAGTCAAAGAATTGTATACATGGACTTATACAAAGAAAGTTTTAGTATTACAAAAAAAAGAAATTTCCACTACTTTAAATACTAAAAATATCTCCTTTCAAAACATGTTCTTTAGGTTTGCATGATAGGGATTCTTTTTAAAGGCCTTTCACAGTGATAGTGTTTTTCCAAGGTGTGTCATTCATAATCCATTGTGGCCTCTTTAGAATTCGATATTAACACTAAGGACATTTTTAGGCCTTTCCCTGTTTTAACCTATGAAAGATGTACGGGTGGGGTAGAGTTAAGCGCAGAAGAAAATTTAAATCAGAGACCAGATTTAAACACTTGCATGTGTTAAAACACCTTTAGAAAATAACACAGTAAATTCTTAAAGAACCAAGTAAGTTTCATTAAACATGTGAATAATACGACTATCTTTAACTTAGCTAAATACAGTGAAACTGTCCTCATGTTAACCATTTCCCTTTCCCTCTCACTAAGGAGTACAAAGGAAATAGGAGCCATTGAGGCCCATCTAGACATACATCACCATGGGTATCCCATTCCCCTTTTAAATTCTATCCCTAAACCTAATTTGACCCCTTAGTCTTGTGCTAGCAGGCTGAGGAGAGGGAATATTCTCATAGAGCAAGAAGGTATAAAAGGGTTCTGGGGAAATTAGGAAGAGAGCTTCAGACAAAAGGGCAAATGGTATCAAACATTTCATATATCTCATTTTAAAGATTACTTCTCTGTATTTCGAGTCAATTCAGGTTTAAGGCCCATTTTTTTTTTTTAATTATCCACTCTAACTTAGGAACTAAAGGAAAAGCAAGAGAAAAAGAAAATCTAAAGAGAAGGCCTTAGGTGGTTTTATTTAAAACATATTTTTTGGGTTTCAGCTGCCCATTTTGTAGGGAAAGATACTGGTGAAGAGCGGGGTGGTTGTTTCCTCATTGCATTTCTCTGGGACAACACCAAGTACAATGTCTTGATCTGGCTGCATTAGTGGACCCAACTATAACCTACTGACAAGTCAAGTAAGAAGAATGACCCCATGCAGAACTTGACTTATGTGAAGTCTGGCATGAACTACACTCCACGATTCCAGGCTGCTGCTGCACTACTGTTTATGGTGACAAGGCATAGCAAATACCTGAGGGGCTTGTTTCTATGGGCAGGGTCCCTTGGGAAAACTAGAACAAGCCTGTGGACCTCTACAAGAATCATTCTACAAATCTAGGGAAGGAAAGTTCATGAAATGACATCCAAACCACGCTAACTCCAAACCAGTAGAAAACAGCTATATGCTTTTAAGTGGTATGTTCTTTGGTTATATATTATACTCACGTACAGACTAGACATGCTGTCATTTGTTTACTGTGTCAACTTGAAAAGGACAGCCTTGCCCAATATTTCAGCTTAAGGGAAGTATCTATCACCAATGACTCTTGAATTAAAATTTAAAAATTGGGAACTGAAAAAAATATATTCTTTGCTTATTTTAGCTATATTAAGAAATATAACAATTACTTTTCTGTAAATGAAATGCACTTTTTAAAGTGTTAATCATCAGACGTCAGAGCAGGAAGGTCCTGACATCATCTACCCCAATACTGTTATTTTACAAATAAGGAAGCAGAAGACCAGGAGATTGAGAGGCCTGCTCAACATTTTGCAACTTTGAAGGAATCAGGGCTGTACTTGCTTCTTGAGGCTACTGTATAAAATACCAAAGACTAGATGGCTTAAACCAAAAGAAATTTACTCTCACAGTTCTGGAGGCCAGAAGTCTGAAGTTAAGGTATAAGCAGGGTTGGTTCCTTCTGAGTATGGATATGAGGGAGAATCTGCTCCATGCCTCTTCTCCTGGCTCCTGGTAACCTCAGGTGTTCCTTGGCTTGTTGATGGCATTGTCCTTGTGTCTTCACATCATCTTTCCTCTGTGTGTGCTGTCTCTGTGTCCAAATGTCCCCTTACTATAGGGACAC
This sequence comes from Cacajao melanocephalus, assembly GCA_963573385.1. NCBI lineage: Eukaryota > Metazoa > Chordata > Mammalia > Primates > Pitheciidae > Cacajao > Cacajao melanocephalus. Next base: position 102,394 of record CAUYLG010007791.1, on the reverse strand, counting down.
CAGTCACATGGTTTAGGGCTCACCCTAGTGACCCAATTAACCTCTTTACAGACTCTGTTTCCAAATAAGGTCACATTCTGAGGTCCTGAGGGTTCGAATGTCAACAGACCTTTTTAGGAAGACATATCCAACCCATAACAAGGACTATGAGCAGAATTCTGCTTGTGACCTGGGCAGAACCCAGGTCTCCCAATGTATGACAGTGGCCTTTCTTATTCATACGATTTCTCTGCTACTGGCACAGCTGACAGGTCCTACTTACAAAGTGAGACATGACTTCCGCCCACAAAAAACTGATATTTCACAAAGGACAATGAAACATTCAAACGCCAGAAAAGGGAACTCATCATCCCATTTGATCACTAATGTTCACCAACGTATACTAACTTCCTCCCTCACAAAAATGCCTGAAATATTTCTGCAATATGCTTGCCCTCATGTCTAAAATACCTGCTGTTCAGTGAACATGCAGAAATATGACTGAAGAAAAACAAATTAAATCTACTCCCCCATTTTGCCCAAGACCACCCTCTCGAGCATCTCAGCATGCCTGGAAAAGGAAACGTGTGTGAGAAGAAACCTCAAGGGCCTCAGATTCCTAACAGGTCTCAGTTTCCTTCTGCTGCCCAAGTTACATATCAAGTGGCTGACTAATTGAGGCACCCAGGCCCACGGCTCAGCTGTGACATCAGTGCTTCGGCTTAGTGCTTTATCCCGGCAGTGGCACTTTGCAGCAGCCTAACTGTTAGAACATTTCAATCATCACTCACCCTGCTGCTGAAGTATGCCTGAGTCTGAAGATAATTGTCTACTGTTTCACTATTTTCCATTATAAATTAATGACATCTGTAATACTGAGTCATAAAAAGTATATCCAAAGAACTGTATTAAAAATTACATGGAAGTGATTTCCCTAAGTGGCCTCTTGACAACTATATTATCCACCCTTTTCCATTAAGACCTTTAGAATCCTGATCTACAGCAAGCCTTGGAAAATTGGGAGTTATGTTTTACTGTACAAGATCTAACAAGTATCACAGTTCCAGAAGTGAATAAATAAAGGCTGAGCAGGATTAGACTGGATGTTGATTTTGTTATTGTTTTTGTTTTTAATTCTTAAAGAGCTACTTGCTTTAAGGGATAGCTTTCTACAGAGAACAGAGGCATTCAAAGTTAGAAAAGCGTGCAGGCTGCTCTAATCCAAACCTCTGTTTACTGAGTGGGATGTGAAGGCCCAAAAAACTGAAGTGGTTCAGAATCAACTGATTAAAATGAACAATCAACACTTAACTGCACCCTCTGTGACTATTCAAAAAGGCAGAGCAAGTTTGAATGTAGAGATTCAGGCATTTGTTCTAACAGAATTTTCTTTCATACCAGAATCCTTTCAAAAGACCCATTTTTAAATGTTCTAAGAAATCTTTGCTTGGGTTGAACGTTTAGTATAACTAAGTTGATTTCAAGTAATATTTGAAGAACTATTAACTATCTTACAATTTAAAATTTTGTAAACAGGGACATAGAGCTGTCCTGGCTATACACGCTGTGTGATCATTTATCCCAGGGAATATAGAAACAACAACAAGCTATTTCATATGAACTGAAGACCTTTCCTATCTATATTTCCTCTATTTGCAAATTTGTCCAAACCTATAACTTAAAAACCCATGTCCACATAGATCAGCCCCCTAAACCTCATTTCTCCTCTGTATATATGTAGGAATTAAAAATTTTACCAGGGTGTTGTGAGGGTTTAAGGAAAACATATAGGAAAGAGCCTGGCACACCAGTTCCCTCTCTTTCAGTTCTTGATTCTTCAGGCAGAAGAGCTCCTCCTCTTCCTGTCAACTCCAGCAGCATTTCATCACTACCTTTCTAACAGTCTAGCCGCTCTGGGCATGGTAAGGTCTTCATCTCTGAACTCCTTCACAGCATATTATGTGATGCCCTGTATATAACATGCCCTCAATTAATTTCAGCCTGAATGTCTCAAATAAAACAATTTTGTTCTTTAAGTGAGGAGCTGATGATTATTTTAGTTAAGATGCCAAACAATCGGCTAGGCATGGTGGCTCACGCCTGTAATCCCAGCACTTTAGAAGGCTGAGGCGAGTGGATCACGAGGTCAAGAGATTGAGACCATCCTGGCCAACATGGTGAAACCCAGTCTCTACTCAAAATACAAAAATTAGCTAGTCGTGGAGGTGTGTGCCTGCAGTCCTAGCTACTCAGGAGGCTGAAGCAAGAGAATCGTTTGAACCTGGAAGGCAGAGGTTGCAGTGAGCCAAGATCACGCCACTGCACTCCAGCCTGGTGACAGAGCAAGACAGCGTCTCAGAAAAAAAAAAAAGCCAAACAAAAAGGAAACTAAGACCTAAATATATAAACCCTCTTGAATATAGTTAGCCCCTGAACAACATGAGTTTGAACTGTATGGGTCCAATTGTACCTGCATTTTTTTCAGTAAATGTTACACTGAGGGTGCCTGCCTTTCTGCCTACCTTTCTACCTCCTCCACTTCTTCTGCCCCCACTACCCCTGAGACAGCAAGACCAACCCCTCCTCTTCCTCCACTGACTCAACACAAAGATAACAAGGATGAAGACCTTTATGATGATCTACTTCCACTTAACAAACAGTAAGGCTTCTGGTCAACACTAGGCTATTAGTAGTTAAGGTTTGGGGGAGTCGAAAGTTACATGTGATTTTTTCTCTTTTTTTGACAGTCGTCTTCTCTCATCCAGGCTGAATGGAGTGTAGTGGTGCAACCTCGGGTTCAATGCAAGCTCCGCCTCCTGGGTTCAAGCGATTCTCTCGCCTCAGCCTCCCAAGTAGCTGGGATTACAGGTGTGCACCACCATGCCTGGCCAATTTTTTGTATTTTTAGTAAAGACAAGGTAGTAGAGAAAGGGTTTCACCATGTTGGTCAGGCTGGTCTTGAACTCCTGGCCTCAGGTGATCTGCCGGTCTTAGCCTCCCAAAGTGCTGGGTTTACAGGCATGAGCCCCCATGCCCAGCCAAAAGTTGTATGTGGATTTTCAACTACATAGAAAGAGTCAGTGGCTCTAATCCCTATATTATTCAAGGGTCAACTGTATAAGCATCTTGCACATAAGACAGAAAAAAACCGCCAAATTACCCATGTGGTTAATTAATAACTTCAAAAAGTTTGTAAATTTTAATCTAATCCCTTCTTGGCTCAAGAACCCTTTGATCCCCTAAAAATATAAGGCCAATCTTGTATGCTGGGTTTTAAAGTCCCTCTACAATCTTCAGCCATTCCTTCCATCCAACTCTGTTTTGCAGTTCTCCCCTTGGCTTCAGTGAGCCCTGTCTCATTGAGGTCTCCCATTCAAGCCATCTTCATTTCTACCTTCATTTCTGAGTGCACTTTCCCTGGGTGCATTCTCCATTCTTAGTTACAAATTCAGGTGTACCCACATGGGTACCACCAACTCCACAGGCTTTTCTGAGTAGTCCAAGCCACTGTCATGCTCTTCAAGCACTATATGGACAATCTGAATACTTGAGATTATATGAGGCCCTGTGTTAGTAGCTATCTTTTTCATATGTGTATGACTTAGTTGTTTAACTAGCATATACTTTTCTTGAGGATAATAAAAGTATACTCTATCTTTTCTTAAAGGTAAGGACTATGTCTTATTTACTCTTTCATTCACTTAGGCATTAAATATTTATGGAGTACCTATATTAAAAACTGGAGATGTGAAATGAATTCATCAGACACAGCCTTTCCCTCAGTGACATTACAATTTTGGTATCTCCCGCAGTGCCTCACACGGTGACAAGCAGACAGAAGTCTTCACCCATCTAGTTACTGAAAAACTGACCAATGAGAAGTTGGCCACATTTCTTTTTTGCATACTACTAACTGATCATCAGAGCAATGACCTCCCCACAAGATACTTCTTAGATAGATAAGTGAATGAAACTCCTAGTTAAAAGAAGAAGTGAAGGCTATTTCTTCAGTGACACGATACACTAATTCCTTCAGTGACACTGTATCTATCTATAACCTAAAGACCATCAAGATTTCATTCTACTAGATGCTATATTTTGCTGTTAGAATGAATAAATGAAAGCCTATCTCACTGCAGGGGAGGAAAAATATCTTTCCCTCACTTATCCTAGGTTCATGACTGAGGCCTCTATAACAAAAGACAAATCAACAGGAGAAAAAAATACATAAATTTACTTAATATAAGTGTGACATGGGAGCCTTCCTAAGGAAATGGAGACTTGAACATATGAGTAAATCTGTATATTTTTATGCTAGGTTTGATGAATAAGTGGATCGTTGTAGATAAGATTAGATTAAAAAGTATGACCTAATGGAGGAAACATAGCAAAGTATGTTTGTTCAGACTTTTCTCTCTGACCCTTTGTATTCAAAGATAAGGATGTTCCTTTCCTCTGGGTATAGAGAGGGCATTTCTCAATTAAGGTCTTATGATTTGCTTTAGAGGAAGGTCAAAAACTCCTTCCTAGGTTTTATGACCTGCTACAGAAGAGAAGGGCAGGGGGAGGGGAAAATGACCTAATGCTTCTGCTGTTTTCACAAATGCCATACTTTGGGGTAGACAGCCATCATTGTGGTAGAACTCCATCATTATCATAGATTCCTTTTGGGAAAGCATTATTTTAAAATGGTTTTCTTTTTGCTACTAGTTTCTTCATAGTCAGAATTTTAATATACAATTAAACATTGAAAAATTTAAAATTAAATTTTAATATGTAATTAAAATAATTTGCATTTTTGCAACACTGATGAGGAATTCCTCATTTATGTATTAATCAATACTACAGAACTTTCTTGACAATCATTTTGTTTGCTAGTAAAACTAAAGAAAACAAACTAACTCATTCCATACGAATTACAAAATTATCTTTCTTGGACAGGTGCAGTGGCCCACACATGTAATCCCAGCACTTTAGGAGGCCTAGGTGGATAGGCGTGGTGGCTCATGCATGTAATCCCAGCATTTTGGGAGGTCTAGGTGGGCGGATTATTTGCGGCCAGGAGTTCAAAACCAGCATGGCCAAAATAGTGAAACCCCATGTCTACAAAAAGTACTAAAGAATTAGCCAGATATGGTGGCACTCTCCTGTAATCCCATCTACTCATGAGGCTGAGGCACCAGAATCGTTTGAACCTAGGAGGCTGGGGTTGCAGTTAGCTGAGATTGCACCACTTTACTCCAGCCTGGGCAACAAAGTCAGACTGTCTCAAAACAAACAAACAAAAAACTTATCCTTCTGGAGTTAATTTTATCTATAGTGATATATGTCTAAAAAATAAACATGAACAATGAATGGCTGGGACTGGTACATCATCACCATTCTGAAAATTCTTATTAATACCTCTAACTCTGGAAAAATGCACACTAAACAGATTTGGCTTCTGAAAACAGCTTTATTAAGGTATAATTTCTATGTCATAAAATTTGCCTGTTTTTAAGTGTCCAGTCTAATGAGTTTTATTAAATTTGTACAGTTGTGCAACTGTCACCATAATCTAGTTTTAGAATACTTCTAAAAGGTCCCTCAGCCCATTTGCCCATTCCTGCAAATATCCTTTCCTTCTATGAAGTATAGAAAATGGCTATTTGGGAGGCAGAGTTAACAACAGGGAGGATGTTCTCATGACAGAGGATCTCACCCTGCCCCACTGTCCCCAACCAGGAGTAAACCCTGACAAAGGACCTCTCAGAAGAGAGTAGGATCCGGGCATCTAGTGTATAACCACTTCACCTCAACTGCGCTTGCTTCCTCCAGAGATCATTCTTTATAGGCTCAGGAAAGTGAATTAGCCAAAAATACCCAGTCCTCAAACTTAACTTGAAGGAAAATCAAACTGGCCTCAGATAAAGAGGGAAGAATATAAAGTCATTTACATGATAGCCAAACAAATAGAATGTATTAAAGAGTCACGTAAGACCATGATTAAATTAAATGGTATGGCTTTCATTGTGCTTCTATCAAAAGCACAATGTAAAAAAAAGGCACATGTCCAACCCAAAAGGAAACATGATATGAGAAACCAATTGCTTCAGGCACTAGAGCAGCTTAGGAAAAACAGGGAAAATCAATCAATCAATCAAGAGCCCGAAGACTGATGACCAAACAAAGTAAAATGAAAAAGGGAGTGTAGAAGGCAGCTTCTAGGATGGCCCCCAATGATCCCTGCCTTCCTGGTTTTCACACCCTTACATAATCCGCTCTTTGTGTTTTGCTTCTAGCAAATAGAATGTGACAGAGCTGATTATGGGCTATCACTTTGGGATTAGACTTCAAAAAGTTTCCATCTTGGGCACCCTCTCTTGCTCGCTCTGAGGAAAGCCAGCCGCATGTTGTAAGTTGCCTTATGGAGAGAATCACTTGTTGAGAAACTGATGTCTTCAGCCAACAGCTAGGGAGCACCCAAGACCTCCTGTCAACACCACCTGACTGAACTTAGAAATAGATCCTCTCCACAACTGAGCCTAGAGAACAATGCTGCCCTGGCTGATATTCTGGTTGAAGTCTTGTGAGAGACGCGGAGCAAGGGGCTCTCAGCTAAGCTATGCCTGTATTCCTAAGACATAAAAATTGTGAGTCTATAAATGTTTATGGCTTTAAGCTGCTAAATTTTGGTGTAGTTTGGTGACCAGAAATAGGTTACTAACACACGGAAAATAAGGAAACAAACTGAGACTCAAAGTCACCATTAGTATAAAATTAAAAAATAAAGGAAAACAAGACAAGGTGCTGACATCCCTGAAAATTTACTGACAGTGAAAAAGTTTGCATAATCGTGATGAATTTTAAAATAATAAAAGAAACAAGGAAATTGAAGCAATTAGAGAAAACTTAATAAAAATGAGAGGCAGATAAAAATAATCTAATAAGAGAACAGATCCCTAAAGAAGACAACTTAAGAAATGGAACAGGCCAGGTGCAGTGGCTCACGCCTGTAATCCCAGTACTTTAGGAGGCCGAGGCAGATGTATCACCTGAGATCAGGAGTTCAAGACTAGCCTGGGAAACATGGTGAAACCCCGTCTCTAGTAAAAACACAAAAATTAGTCGGGTGTGGTGGTAGGCGCCTGTAATCCCAGCTAATAGGGAGGTTGGGGCAGGACAATCACTTGAACCCAGGAGGCAGAGGTTGCCGTGAAGCAGGATCGCCCCATTGCACTCTGGTCTGGGTGACAGATTGAAACTCTGTCTCAAAAAAAAAAACAGAAAAACAAGAAATGGAACAGACAATGGATCCCAAGATATGAGACAATGTTAAGAATCTCTCTGGACACTTAGGATAACTCCACATCTTTCCCACCGTGAATACTGATGCTATAAACACACGAGTGCAGGTATCTTTTTGATACAATGATTTCTTTTCCTTTATACTAAAACTTTGACATCACCACTACACAATATATCCAGGTATCAAAACTGCACTTGAACCCTCTAAATTTATGCAAACTTTTTTTAAAAAAGAATCTCTCTGGAGTTAAGAATGAATAGACCAAAACAAGTACAGATATCAAAATTAAAAAAAAATATGGAAGAATATTCCACACTGAGAGATGTTATAATTAAGCTTTTATACTTCATGGACAAATACAAAGTCTTTTAGATATCTAAAACAAAAAACAAGTCATCTATATAATAGGGAGATATTAGGCTGGCTTTGCATTTCCACAGAGCAATATTCAATAACAGAAAATAGTGGTGAAATTTTGTTACAAAGCTCTGAGGGAAAGAAAGAAAGAGCCAAGACTATTACACACAGCGAAAGCGCCATTCAAATATAAAGGCAAAGAGGACACATTCTCAAGCGTGAAACAATTCAGGAAATGCAATACTTACAATGTAGGAGTCAATCACTAGTACTTAAAACTGAAATTTAATTTTTAAAAAGTTAGTTCAACCTTATTTATTTCATAAGCTATTTTAATTACAAAGAAATCCTATAGGAAATAAAATCTACATGAGAAAAAGAAATTTGAGGTTTAGCAATTCCTTATATTTCAATTCATCTTTTTTCTATTATTAAAGTAAAATCACATTTTATGTTTTTAACTAAAACAACAGCTATAATATGCCATACTCAACAAAAGGATTTCTATTTTTCATTGTAATCATTCTATCTGCACATATGATATAATCTACAGTATACATCTGGAATGATGTTCACTTAACACTAAGAAGTTATTTGGACTGATTTTCTTTTTTTTTTTTTCTTTTTTTTTTTTTTTTTTTTGAGACAGGGTCCTACTCTGTCATCTAGGCTAGAGTGTGGTGGCTTGATTACAACTCACTGCAGCCTGGACCTCCCAGGCTCAAGTGATTCTCCCACTTCAGCTCCCAACCCCCCAGTAGTTGGGACTGTGGTCCCAACTACTGGGGGGTTGGGAGCTGAAAATGAGCTGGCTAATTTTTTTGTATTTTTTTGTAGAGATGGAGTTTCACCGCATTTCCCAGGCTGGTCTCAAACTCCTGGGTTCAAGCATTCTGCCCACCTCAGCCTCCCAAATGCTGGGATCACAGGTGTGAGCCACCGCACCTGATCCAGAGTAACTTTTTTCTCCTCTGAATTCTTCATAATAAAAATAAATGAGTCATTTTTTATAAAACAGGTTTTCTTCTTCTGTTTGCCTGTTTTTAAATAAGAGCCTGGATGATAATTCTGCAACACATTAACAGTAATAGAAATATGGAATTCGAGTGATGTGAATACGGAAATTTTTCTTCTTTATGCATTTCAGTTTTTAATTTACCAAACAAGAAAAGAAGTATACAAGGACTCTAGAAGTTATACAATTATGGATTTTCATTTTGCGTCCGCAGGTGACTTACCCAGACTGTCCTCACCTTTCCTGGAAGGCTGGTTTGTCATTTGGGAAGAAATCAGAGCCACTACTTGCCTCCAGGTAGAGCTCAGTGTCCTACCCACTTCTCAAGGTCTCCCTAACTTCTCCTCCAATGCCAGTCCAGAATCTGGGCAGAGGCCTGAGTAGGAGAAGGATTGGCAAGCTCGTCCCTGCAATCACAGCTTTTAGGCAGTTTTCCCTTGCTTCTACCTGACTAGAGGTAATATACCTTTTTCTCCAGGACTGACCCCCTTCTTTGTTTCACCTTCCCTCTTTGTACACTATCTCACCCCATCCCACTTGGTAAGCCAAAGGAGCCCAAGAATCTCTCCCTTGGGAGTGGCACCTACCTCTAGAAGAGCTTGGAAGAGGTGGTCTGATTCATTAAGCTTTTACAGGCCAGGCGCAGTGGCTCACGCCTGTAATCTCAGCACCTTGGGAAGCCAAGGCGAGTGGATCAACTGAGGTCAGGAGTTTGAGATCAGCCTGGCCAACATGGTGAAATCCCATCTCTACTAAAAATACAAAAATTAGCCAGGCATGGTACTGGGTGCTTGTAATCCCAGCTAATTGGGAGGCTGGGGAAGGAGAATTGCTTGAACCTGGGAGGCAGAGCTTATAGTGAGCCAAGATCACACCACTGCACTCCAGCCTGAGCAACAAGAGCGAATCTCCATCTGCTTTTACAAAAGGAGTCTGAGGTCCAAAACTGACCTTTGACCAGCACAGTCATCAATGCATCTATTTTCCTAAAGGACTTTTTACTGAGAGACAAGGACAATAAAGAAAAGAATCAAGGGCTCCAGGGTCCCTTCTTTAACAATGATACCTGTTCTGCCTATTTCCCAAGAGAACATGTTTTAATATGGTTACTAAATATAATATTAATAAAATGTTTAAAATTACAAACCATTATAAGTAGCTGTGTTATTACTGGACAAGGACAATTCTAAATTAATACCTTCACAAGGTTGTAGGTAGAGTTCCAATCTTCGTCAAAGCACATGCCTTTGAATCAGAGACTCCAGGCTTGAAAACCGCTTTTCACATTCTCTGTCTCCCAACTGAGCCATTTACTCAACCTTATTGTCTGTTACATCTGTGACATGTCAACAGTAAGGTATACTTCACAGTGTTGTGAGAACTAAGTAAGAAAAACACCTACTGAACTAAATAGGAAAAACACTAAAATGTGAAAATACCTACTTTATTGGGTAGTCAGTATTAGCTCTCTTTCTTTTGCTGTCACAAAAAAAAAGCTTTTAAAATACAGCTTGTAACAGGAACACCACAACACACAGACTTTACATCTTAAGCAGCTGAAATGAAATGCCCAAAGAGGATGAGAATGAGCCCATATAATCTTAAAATAGACATGCTTCTCAGCTGGTATCTTTGATTACTAATTAAGCAAAGGCTTATTTATTCAGTAAATGCTTACTAATTGCCAGGCATTGTGTTAGAAACCTTTTATGTAACAACCTCATGAAGATTGACACTTATTATCCCCATATTAGAGAGAAGGAACCAAGATCCCAAAGATGAGAAGCCCTCAGGTCCATCTGAGGACTGTGCAATAGCCTAACAGGAATTCCCTTCAGCAGGGAGCGGTTACTCACGCCTATAATCCCAGCATTTTGGGAGGCTGAGGTGGACAGATCACCTGAGGTCAGGAGTTCGACACCAGCCTGGCTAACATGGTAAAACCCTGTGTCTACTAAAAATACAAAAAATTAGCCAGGTGTGGTGGTGTGCGCCTATAATCCCAGCTACTCAGGAGGCTGAGGCAGAAGAATCTCTTGAACCTGGGAAGCAGAGATTGCAGTCAACTGAGATTGTGCCACTGCACTCCAGCTTGGGCAATAAGAGCAAAACTCTGTCTCAAAACTAAACAAAAAAGAATTACCTTCACAATCAGTTCAGAAATCTAAGGAACGCTGGTATCTTTAGAACCTAAGACACCCAAAATCAGTGTCTGCTCTTTACATGAGAAAACCTACATTAACGCCCTAATAAGACCTCTTAAACTTCAAATAATATTTCTAAGAATTTAAACCGAAGACTGAAGGAAGGAGCTAAGACTCTCTGGGTTTTGCAGAGAATTACTAACAATGCTAAAATTTGGAAAATCTAGGTTAACTGTATAACCATTAGTGTTATGTGGTACCATTCGCTTTTATTAAACCCACATTTAGTTTGAATGCTAATTAATTTAAAATTGCCCACAATGTTAAAGATGACAGGTAAAACAATGTTCATTATATTCCTTCCCTTTAATAGTTATACATTTTTCCATTGAGTTTTTTAAATCTACACACACACACACACACACACACACACACACACACACACCCCTCCCAATGATCTCTGCAATAAGCGGCTGATTCATGTAAATTTTACAGAAAGCACCCTTCTCTGGATAATTTTAACTTTTCCTAAAAATAAACATTCCAGTCACCAACCCAAGGAGGGTGCAGCAGATCAAGAATGCACTGTCATGGCAGGTGGAGCATCAGTCATTACGGGAAGTGAAACAGATGCAAGCGGCATAGGAACTGATACAGCAACATCTGAGTCCATCTAGCAACCTTTAAAAAAGTAAGCATTTCATCAGCTGTTGGGAGACTTTGCACAATCACTAGCCGTACTACTGGTGACTATTTAAAAATACTAAAGCTACAATGTATTTTTTGTTGTGGAGGAAGCACAAGTGGAATGCTGAGTCAAAAGCAAATATGCACACTCATAGCTGACTGTGGGACTCTTTGGAATGCATTTAGTGCTTCGAAATTTAAAATTTAAGACCAGATTCATTCTACTGAAGGCTAGATCTTCTCCTGCTCTCCTGACTCACAAGATCATCAAAGAGTAGCCATTCAAAACTTTTAGTAGAATGACATCCTCTGATACGTTTCTAAACTTTTACAATATTTCAGTTTAATTATCATAACATATATGTATACACACACACACACACACACACACACACTCTGAGGGAAGTGAACAACCTTAAAACACCTCAAAATGCCACCAATAATAAAACACATTTCAAATTGTAAGTAAAGCAGTAATTATGATCATCGTCATCCCCAGGAACCAAGAGAAGCTTCTCAAAGGTCAGATTATTCTAGCTACCTCTTGGATGCCCCCACGGCTCTGTACAAACTGTAAGTGCTCATTATTACGTTCTGTTAAAAGTTCTGCTATGAGATTTCCAAAAAGAAACTTTCCAGCAAAGTCTCTAAATTGTAAAGTACTATCACGTACCTTCTAAGGGAATCTATGCCCCCTTTTCTGAAAGCTGTCATGCCCAAGGGTGGGCATAGGCAGCCAGGTATATACTATGTGACACTGCCCCTGTGCCATAGTCGATAAAGCAAAAGTGGAATCTGCCCAAATTCATCTCCAGAAGTCTGCTATTGGGGCAGAAAGTGCAGCAGTTTTGTAGGATATCTTGGGAGGTGAGGAGCCACTATCTTCTGCGACATGCACAGAGGAGCAAAGAAAGGCCAGCAGAGGGAGAATAACAAGGAAGACGCCAAGACCAGAACCCCGCTTCTCAAAGACAGGCCCGCGGTGGAGCTGCCTCAGGACCATGGGCAACCTGAAGCTGCCTCCAGGCCTTCACCACCTCATCAGCACACTGATGCCAGTATGCTGAGACACTCACACTCCCTTATCATAAACTGCCCATTTCAAGTTCTAGTAGTTTGTGTGGGTGTTACTTCCTTCCAAAGAGCCTTGACTAGCAGTTACACTAGTCTAAGCTAGTTATTATGCCTCTAAATAAGACACTGAGTTCCCTCGGGCAACTTTTGAGATCCTCACTTTCTGCTCCCCGAGGATTCTCATCTTATCACTGAAGGAGCTGGACTAACAAGGGCTTTTCAGTGTTAAAATTCTACTCGTGACCTCAATACAACAAACTAACAGTGGCCAAGCTGGAGGCTGGAGCAGAGACAGGGATCTGGGTCTGGCCCTCCACAGAATGTAGTGCTTCCAGGGAACTCTGCTGAAAAGCCCTGACTTGGATGCTCTCTAGGGATCCTGGCTTAGCCTGGGCAAACAATCTTCCTAGTGAAGAGCAGCTTTACTTGAGCGGCTCCATGTGCTTGCCCAAAGAAGGCAACAGACGGGTATAAGGAGTGTTACTCAAGTCCGGGGACCAGGAAGCTGGGGAAGAGGAGACTCTGTCACTGCCCATGGCCTGAACCCACAGATCCCTAGGGAAAAGCAAACGCTTCTAGCCCTGGATAGAGGCGCCAGAGGGAGGCTAAGGAGGTAAGCTATGACGGAGAGATCAGTGGCTAAAGGGCGGCGTCATCCCAGGGAACACCCCCGCCACCGCTGATTCAGCAGCCCCCTGATTAGACGGAATAAACTGCTTTTAACTTTGGAAGTCTGGCTTCAACTTAGTGGTAAGGGAGGGGAAAAAAAGGAAGTGAACAAGGCAGCCGGCGGAGGTGGAGAGGCTCCAGCCCAGGCCCCCAAGGCCCAGCTGGCCTTCCTTTTGGGGTTAATCATGATCCTTATTTGACCACAAATGGAAAAAACTCCACAGAGATTTAAACAGAGGACATCAATACCTAAAATAAAGAAGGGGGAGCCTAGAAAGAGAATGGCTCTTAAAAGCAAACTCCAGAGCTCAGACACTGTATGGGGACTCATTAAATGGCATTAATGACTTCCACGAAGTTAGGGCTTTGTATATATCTGCATAGCTATGTTATGTGATCTCTCAATATTATTTTAGACTGAAGAATATCTTGTTCAGAACTATAAGCTTTTGTAAGAAGCTCCTTCTTACTTGACAACTTGAAATATTGTTAGACCGGCACACCATTCATAAGATTTTAAAAAGGACTAACCAGAATTCTGGCAGCTTTGGCCAGGCATGGTAGTTCATGGCTGTAAACCCAGCACTTTGGGAGGCCAAGGCCAGTGGATCACCTGAGGTCAGGAGTTCAAGACCAGCCTGAGGCCAGGCGCAGTGGCTCACGCCTGTAATCCCAGCACTTTGGGAGGCTGAGGTAGGCGGGTCACCTGAGGACAGGAGTTTGAGACCAGCCTAACCAACATGGTGAAACCCCATCTCTCTACTAAAAAACAAAAATTACCCGGACACGGTGGTGTGTGTCTGTAATCCCAGCTACTTGGGAGGCTTAAGCAGGAGAATTGCCTGAACCTGTGAGGCGGAGGTTGCAGTGAGCCAAGATCACATCACTGCACTCCAGCCTGGCAACGGAGCAAGACTCTGTTTAAAAAAAAAAAAAAAAAAAAAAAAAGACCAGCCTGGCCAACACAGTGAAACCCCATTTCTACTAAACATTTCTTAAAAATTAGCCAGGCGTGGTGGTAGGTACCTGTAATCACAGCTTCTCTGGAGGGTGAGGCAGGAGAATCGCTTGAACCTGGGAGGTAAAGGTTGTAGTGAGCCCAGATTACACCACTGCATTCCAGCCTGGGTGACAGAGCAAGACTCTGTCTTAAAAAACAAACAAACAAACAAACAAAAACACAGAACTCTGGAAGCTTTAAGAAGAACTGCAAAACAAGCTGCTTTAAGACACACTCTGGCAGAAAAATATTAATCACAATTATCAATATTTATAGCAATGAAGATGAGTATTATTGATAATGCCTAATACCTAGTAAATTGATTATCTGGTGCTGTTCTAAATACTTTACATGCATTATTTCATTTAACCCTCTCAATAACCAGTCTGATAAAACTACTGCAATGAGTGTGGGAGATGCTAACGCTGCTGGTCCAGGGAGCACACTTTGAAAACCAGTGCTTTAGAGACAACAGAGCCTTTCTTTCTCCTACTGCCCTTAGTTGCTGAGTTTTTTGACCCCAGTGATTTCAGCCATTTAGCCTGTGAGTAGAAGTGCATACCCAGTCTCATCTATCAGGCCTGGTTCACAAGCTAAGTACCACCACAGTATAAAACAGCCAGACCAAATGCTGGCCATCCCCCACAGCTATTTCCTTCTTCCAGACAAAAGTCACTAGCAATGCCAAATAACTCAGCTGTTCACAGACCAAAATGCACTTTTCAAATTATTTTTAAGCCTGCTTTCTTAATAGCAACAATGTTCTAAGGATAATTTATAAAACCAAAACAGATAAACAAACTTCACAGTTTTGTTTGAACTCCTGGTCTTAGAAAAATATGCCAGCATCCGCAAAACACAATTAAACACCTAAACATTTTTATATTTGAATGAAACAAACAAACAAACAAAACCTCAATTAATGTTTCTAACTATTGTTGGCTTTAAAATGGCCTGTATTGGGTAACAAAGAAGGGAAAAGGGATGGGTGCTAACGACCTCTGGGTTGTGACTCTGGGCTAAGATGGACAATTATCATTAAAGTGAGTTAACATTAATCCTATTTAATTAACGCTATTATTTAACAGATGTGTACACAAGCTCAGAAAGACTCAAGTCACTTTCCAAGGTGCTTGCCAATCTTAAGGCCCTGATTCAAATCCAGGCCTTTCTGCCTCCAACAGCCAAATTATTTCCATTGTACCATGCACACAAAAATTCCTTAAATAAAAATGTATAGTATTACGGAAATGTAGATCTTGACAGGCCCTTAGAAACTCCCTAATTCAACATCTCATTTGATAGATAAGAAAACTGTAATAAACAATTTCCAAAGATGGCCACCAACAATTCCTTCCCTCCTCTTGAGGTACACTGCTCCTTCCATCAAGGGGTAGAGCTATTTCCTCTCCTCTTGACCTTGTGATTTGCTGACCAATAGAATACAGCAGAAATAACAGTGTGCCAGTTCCAGAGGTAGTCCTTAGGAAGCCTAGCAGCTTCTACTTCCATGTGCTCTGGGAAAGCCAGATGCCACGTTGGAAGGGAGGAGCTCAAGCCAGATTATTGAGTGATAAGACACCTTGTGAAGAGACAGGGTATCATTGAGATGAAATAAACATGTGAGTGAACTCTTCGAGAGCTTTGTAGCCCAGTCAGTAACCAAATGCAACAGAGTGACCCTAGCTAAAGACAAATAAAGCAGAAAAACTGCCCAGCTGGATTTTCTGACCCACTGAAATGTGAGAATAGTGGGGCTTCTTTGTCACACAGTTGCAGATAACAAAAACAAGAAGTTAGCTGACTTGTCCCTAGATAGGAATCAATAGCAAGGACTAAAATCTAACACCCCTAACTTCTAATCCTGACCACCTGCCACTGTAGCCCAAAGCATAAACTGATTAATAAATAGGGTGCCCAACAGACTGGCTGACCTATAGCTTTGCCACAACATCCCATTCAGAAACATAGCTGAAAAAAATTACTGGGCTCATTTGGTGATAAGCCAGCTATGCTGGGTGCTCTGGTATCTCTGTTTCACTAACCTTTATTTAGTGATGTAGGTTTGACTCATTAATTTCTCATTGCAAACTCCCTGAGGTTAGAGATGGGCAATCATCAGCCTCATCTGTGCCTAACCCAGGGCCTTGCACGATGAGGATAAATAAAGATTTGCTAATTGAGCCCTCACATATGAAAAGAATTAGACTACTCCTCACTCCCAAGAATGATGAGACCAGGAACAAATAAGAAGTCAAGGCCAAGTCCCTCAAAATACTATACAGCATGTCACTGTACAATAATAAAATAATTACTGACAGCCCAAGACATGCATAAAATGTTATTTTCCCACTTTCACAGCATTGTCTTTTATAATTAATTTGATATCCAAAAGAAACCCTGTAAAACAGGCACTGCTGTTACTCCTATCTTATAGCTGAAGAAATAGATGCTCAGAAGGGTAATATTCACCCAAAGTCATCCAATTTTCATAAGTGAAACCACAACATGAATTCAAGAATCCTGATTAAAAGTCTGATATTTTAATCTTCTAGAATCCTTTCCTCAAAAACTTGATGATCTAAATTTCAGGAAGTACTATCAAAGAACCTAGAGTAAAATGGATTACAGAGAACCATAAAAATTTAGAACCAGACATGGTCTCAATACTAATCTGTAACATATGGTGAATTTTTCAGGTAATAAGGATCTGGATGCTAGACCTGGTATATACCTTATCAGAATCTATATAATGCTCTTCCACTGTGGAACAAACAGCATAACATTCTTTTTTCACCTCATATTACACTTGCAAAATATAGCACAAGTGTGTGCATGTGTGTGTGAGTGTGTAGGGTAACTATTAATAATATGGTATTTCCAGCAGTCTTAAAATTAGTGTTTTTGTCACATGACACTCACATGGGACAAAGTGACACATACAGAGCCCTAGCTTCCTGGATTACTTAATCATGGATATTCCAAGAGTCTACTACTAGGGAAGTATCTCAAAGGACAATAAGCAAACACTGTGTATCTTTACATTATTTGGCTGATGACGACTACACTGCTGCACACTTAGGCCATTTCAGTGGAATGTCATTTCCATGGAATTCTCTGGGACTGTAAACTGCAAGGACAATCTCAATCCCTACCCCATCCCTCACTTTCTCAACCAAGCATCCCCCAAACTGACAGTAGTGGTAGCAAAAAAGGAAAGGTGAGTCGGATGAGCAGTAATGGTAATAATACTATGACGTCAATGATTTCTTCCCAGACCCAATTGCCCCCCCCACCCCAGCCTTTACTGCTGGGATCAGGGCTGAACTGGGGTCCCAAAGCTTTCAAAGGACAAAGAAGATCCTTACTCTCTGACCATCATCTCCAGGTTCCTAAATCTGGAAAGGAAGTACTCAAGAGGCAGTCTTGTGTCACTCTGGGAACGCTTTCCCTGGGGCCACTTTGGTTTTCATTGTTGGGAATGTCTTCCCTCTGTGTTTGGTGGTGGTACATCTAGTGAGGAGAACTCTATGGCAGAAGCAATCTAAAAATACACATGTATCACAGGCTAGGGATGCAAGTGTGCACACATAACCACCAGGCAAACAAACAGGCATTTAGGATGTCACAGTAACTTAGGCACGAGCCAGAGCCAACGACTGTGAAAGCACTTTAGTTGCTGTGATTCTTTAGATCACAGTGGGAAGATACTTGGGAAAACATGGAACAATGATGCCCCCTACAGCCCTCAGAGAGAATCCAAGGTGCTTACTGAGTTCGTTTATTTGGTAAGAGATCCTGAGTTTACTTTTCTGGTAAGAATTAATTACTTTTACTTTTCGGTAAGAATTAGTTTTTTACACTAGAATAAGTAATAAAAGCACATGCTTTGTATGTATGTTGGAAAAAATTAAAAGAAGTCAAGGTCAAACACTAAGAAATTAATTAAAATAAAATATAATAATGTCCAGACAATAAAAACCGTTACACTGAAACATTTTACTTTTCTGAGGGATATAGAAGCAAATTCTATGGATTGCCACAGTGATTATTAGCAGAGCTATTTTCAAAAGAATTATTAAAAAATATTTTCAGGCTGGGAGTGGTGGCTCACATCTGCACTTTGGGAGGCCGAGGCGGGCGATCACCTGAGGTCAGGGGTTCAAGTCCAGCCTGGCCAACATAGTGAAACTTCATCTCTACTAAAAATACAAAAATTAGCTGGGTGTGGTGGGAGGCACCTGTTATCTCAGCT
Source organism: Cacajao melanocephalus (assembly GCA_963573385.1). NCBI lineage: Eukaryota > Metazoa > Chordata > Mammalia > Primates > Pitheciidae > Cacajao > Cacajao melanocephalus. The sequence goes on along the minus strand of CAUYLG010007791.1, from coordinate 83,926 downwards.
ACTTGGGAGGATGAGGCAGGAGAAGCACTTGAACCAGGAGGCGGAGGTTGCAGTGAGCTAAGATCACGCTATTGCATTCCAGCCTGGGAAACAGGAATCAAACTCCATTTCAAAAAAAAAAAAGAAAAAAAAATTTTCAAAGTGGAACTGTGGACTCCTAAAAGGAGAAATAGGTTGAGATGAATTTTTTTCAAAAAAAGAAATATACCACAAATTGGAGATTACAACATTCCCTGACTGGAACTGAAAAAAAGACCAGTAAGAAATAATTCAAAGCTGGAGTGACTTCCCAGTTCTCTATGATCCATGATGAAAGAAACTTCTCTTTGGGACAAGGAAAGTGGAGGGTACTGAGCACCTCAGAAATGCTGTAGATCACACTGACCAACACACTGCCTAGGATGGCTTTGAACGCAGCCCAACACAAATTTGTAAACTTTCTAAAAAAATTAAGAGTTTTTTTGTGTGATTTTTTTTTAAAAGCTCGTCAGCTATTGTTAGTGTAAGTGTATTTTACGTGTGGCCCAAGACAATTATTCTTCCAGTGTGGCCCAGGGGAGCCCAAATATTGGACACCCCTGCTTTAGACTATTCAAGGCCTGTGCAGACACAAAAGAAGCAAAAACAGGCCCTCCTTCCCAGGGAATGTATAATCATCTCAAGAAGAGGTTCTTAGGAAAGAAAAGAAATTGGAAATACAGAAAAAACATTACATAAACTGCACATAACAGTCAAAGAAACACATAGCAAGAGAAAAATCAACATGGAGAAACTATAGATATGTAACAAAGAAAAAGCGAGTCATTCACTGGTCGAGCTTGGAAAAAGCTGATCGGTGTGGCCCAAAGAAGAAAAGGTGAGATAGCAAGTAGAGAGAAAACCACAGAAAGGCCAGATGACTGCCGGAAACGCAAATACGTCAGTTTCACAGGAATAGGTGGGCCATGTTCCCCAGTTCCAAGATTAAAAAACATGGGTCCAAGTTAAAAAGGAAGGAGAGAGTAATTATCAGAATGCCTTAAGTCTAGCTGGAGAGTGTAGATTAGATCCAATTAAACAAAAAGAATTACCCTGATCACCTAAGCAAGGAAGTAACATGATGAATATGATGTTAAGAAAACATTACCCTGGCACTTCTCTAGATGAATTGGAATGGTAAGAGAAGAGAGGCACAGAGGTCCTTAGAGATTAACGTGGACATATAAACAAGGACAATAAAGGCTTGGATTTGAAAGAGAAGGCGTAAACTCAAGATGCTCTGCAGAGCAGAAATGCATTTAGTAAGTGACTAAAGAACGAAGGACAAGTAGACATCATTTGGCAAGCCCAGGGTATGTGAAGGTAGCATTAGAGACTTTCAAAGCAAAAATCAGCTTAGAGGAAAGCCATGATAAACTTAGTTCTTTGTTGAGGTTTTAATGATCAATGTAAGCAGAAACTTCTTGGAGGCAGGTGGAAAGTTGAGACTAAAAAGGAGGATGAAGCCAGAGCTGTATTTACACATTTTTTAGTCATCCAAAAAAACAACAGACTAGTTTATCTGTTATCACATGAGGAAAGGACTGGGAAAATGAAGCCTAGAAAACTGGGTGTCTGGCCAGAAAGGCAGAGAGAACACTTAGAAAAAGAAATTTCATTTCAAGTCCAAGAATTTTGTTTCAAAGTCATCAACTCTCAGAGGAGATGCCCGACAGTGTGAGAAAGTACCTAAAAGCTTAAAGCCTGAGGTAAAACTCATTGGGCGACTGCTGGTGAACTTTTATTAATTTTATTTCAATTAATTCACGAAATCAGCACATATGTACTTGAATAGCATGGGCAACATAACAGAACAGATGACACTGAATGTTAAAAAGCATCCTATGTTAGTTTGGGCAAATCACCAACCACTCTGCAAACTCTCATTGACCCTGTCTTTAAAACATAAAGCCCTCACAAAGAATACATGAAATTAAGGAGAAGCTGAAAGATGCAGACATTAAGTATCAGGAGAAGAAGAACTACGGGGTACTTTTTTCACTTTAAAAGTTTCACAGAGACAAATCTATGTAAAATCATTCTTAGAGACAAAGGTTGCACACTTCAAGGTTTCTTCTAGCAAAGCATATAACCATTTAAAATGTTTGTGATGTATTCTGTTAAAGGTGCTTCAGTTTTATTCTTAAAATGTGTAGAAAAATCAGTACTTAGGACTCAATTGATATTAAAATAATTGCATAAATCTTTTCAACGTGATACACAAAATCAATGCAGCCATTTTCAGATGAGCACTGATAAGTCAGTACCAGGTTCCCATTTAAGCAGACTAAAAAACCTAGGACACAGGATTTAAGTGATTCCTTGAGGCAAACTAGCAAGACAAAAGCCTAGTGATTCCCATTTACTATTCAACTGTCTCTTTCTCTGCAAGTTTAAAGAGCTGCCCTACCCTTTTACTATAAAGGGGAAATCATCATCAATTCTTAGACATATTTCTCTCTTTGTGGTGTTCTAAGGAATTTGAAGACTAAGGTTAACTGAAATTCAGGGCAGAACATAAAACTATAATTGGTCCAAAAGAGTGGAAAGAAAAACACTGATAGGATGCAGTGAGGGCTTTTTTTTTTTTAATAAAATATCTCCTTTCCTCCTAAATATTAATAAAACCTTAAATCTTTTACTTTAGATTTAGAAAATGACTAAACCTTCTTACCCCTAAATTCCAGCCCTCTCTTCTCCCAGAATAAAAAGTAGACAACCCCATCAACAGCAAAAGTAAAAGCTTTTAGCCTCCTGGAATGGGTGGGAAGAAAGAGGAGGGGATCATTACACATTCCCTGTAGAAGACAAAGCCAGATGCACATTCCAGAGAAATCTGGCGGGTCCGAGTGAGTTTTTCCTTAAATACAGACTGGCCTGTCACTAAGCCAGGCTCTGTAATCTTCCCAGGCTGCCACCGCTAGGGAAGCCAGGAATCCCTTCTAATTAATCAAGCCCTCCCAACAAAAATTTTCCCACCCACAATAAAGTAGGGTGGGGGGAAGGGAAGCAGCAGAGAAAGCTCTGTAGCCAAAAGAATTCTAGACTTTAGTGTAATACCTAACTAATCCAAGAAAACAGATGCAGGAAGCAGAGGAAATGATCTACAGAGACACACAATGAGGTAGGAAAACTTTCACAGCACTGCTCCTCTGGGACCCAAAATTTAAATTCAAACTTATAAGATATAACTATTATTGAGAATGAGTCTGGCAACATGCTATACTTTTTCAAACGCCTCTAAGGCAGGTGGTGGACACAGAAACTTTCCTGAGGTAGACACTATGTGTATCACTTGACACTTTTAACAATAATTTATTTAAATTTATTTTTTTAATCAAAGTCTTGTTTTAACGGATAAACATTCATGATTATTACATTATGTGTCCATGTCTATTTCTTGCAAAGGAAATGGCTTTCCCTTGGCCTTGCTAATTTAGCCCATACTTGCAGCCAGTTTAAACTAAGGTAACTTCATTGAATGCTTATTCTGATAAGGTACAAGGAGGTAGGAGTACCAAGGATACAGTGATTTAGATCTGTGCTGGCCAGTATAGCTGATACTAGCCACCTGTGCATACTGAGCATTTGAAATGCAGCTAATAGGAAATTGAGATGTGCTGTAAAAAATATATTTGTAAGCCGGGTGCAGTGGCTCACGCCTGTAATCCCAGCACTTGGGGAGGCAGAGGCAGGTGGATCACCTGAGGTCAGGAGTTCAAGAGCAGCCTGGCCAACATGGCAAAACCCAGTCTCCACTAAAAATACACAAATTAGCTGGGCAAGTATGTGTGCCTATAATCCCAGCTACTTGGGAGGCTGAGACAAGACGATCACTTGAACCCAGGAGGCAGAGGCTGCAGTGAGCCAAGATGGTGCCACTGCACTCCAACCTGGGTGACAGAGCAACAGAACGAGACTCCATCTCAAAAAAATAAATAAATAAAAGATATATTTGTGGCTAGGTGTGGTGGCTCACACCTGTAGACCCAGCACTTTGGGAGGCAGAGGCGGGCGGATCACAAGGTCAAGAGATCAAGACCATCCCGGCCAACATGGTGAAACCCTGTCTCTACTAAAAAATACAAAAATTAGCTGGGCGTGGTGGCGTGCACCTATAGTCCCAGCTACTTGGGAAGCTGAGGCAGGAGAATCACTTGAACCTGGGAGGCGGAGGTTGCAGTGAGCCAGGATCATGCCACTGCACTCCAGCCTGGCAACAGAGTGAGACTTTGTCTCAAGAAAAAAAAAAAAAAAAAGATGTATAACATATTCTACACATAAATCGGTGTATGTGAGTGTGTTTATTTCAGACTTTGCAGGCAGTAAGGTCTTTGTTGCAACTACTCAACCTCCACTCCATTGTAGCATAAAAGCAGCTGGAGACAATATATAAACAAGTGGGAGGGGCTGGATTCTGGTAAAACATTATTTACAAAAGCAAACAGCTGGTATATGAGCTGTAATTTGCAGATCTCTGGTCTAGATCTTTTCCCTATCCTAAAGAATTTATTATTTTGAAAATTTTAAAACACTGGGGCGTGTGCAAAGCTTGGGTTTAAGATTGCTATGAAGCCTTGGGGAGACTTGCCTGCTGCTACCACTTCTTTCAGTTAAAATAAGAGTCACTCACTGAAGTACAGGACATATGTCCCTGCTACAAGCTGCAGTAGCCCAGAAGTCTGCAGATCCTGAAAGTTATACTTCCAAGGATTCCCATCTCATGCACTAATGCCATTTCCTGGAAGTCTGGCCTAGGAGGCAATTATAAGAAAGAGTTCAAAAGCCAGCTGCGGTAATGCCGCCTGTAGTCCCAGCTACTTAGGAGGCTGAGTTGGCAGGATAGTTTGAGCCCAGGAGTTCATGTTCAGCCTGGGCAACATTAAGGAGATCCTGTCTCTAACAGTGATTAAAAAAAAGTATTCAAGGCCAGACCACAGCAGTTAAAAAGAAAATAAGAAGTATTCATATGCAGGAAGGTCAGAAAATCTTTCTTTGCTTGAAGAAGGATGTTTGCTGAGTAATTAATGCCATTCCAAAAGCAGTCCTAGAATAAACAACCCAGATCAAGTGGCAAACTACTTGGTGTTCATCCGTGTTTCCATTACTTTCAAACTCTGCTGTATCTAAGTACTTTTCAACCCAGTCAAAAGTGGCTGCATCTCTATGAAAAATTTTCATAAGTTAACTAATTACTTTTACATTTTATTTATTTATTATTATTATTTTAATTTAGAGATGAGGTCTCACTACGTTGCCCAGGCTGGTTTCTAAGTCCTGGCCTCAAGTGATCCTCCCACTTGGGCCTTCCAAAGTGCAGGGACTGTAGATATGAACCACTGCATCCAGCCTACATTTTATTTATACACTTAATTTTTACATTAACGCATAGACACATATTAAAATGATATATCAAAATGAGGTCTCAAGCTGGGTGTAGTGCTGCACATCTGTAGTCTCAGCTACTCAGGAGGCTGAGGCAGGATAATTGTTTGAAACGAGCCCAGCAATTCAAGACCAGACTGAGCAGCATAAGGAGACCCCATCCTTCAAACAAACAAACAAACAAACAAACAAAATGGCCTCTTCTGCTCCATCCAGCCCCCTCTCACTCCAGTTCTCACTCACCAAGGGAATCCACACTGAAACTTAGCTTTATAATCTGGTAATTTGCCAATGTATTTCTAAACACTATGTTTATCCTACAAGTAATGTCTTATTACTTCAGTTTTACATACTATATGTGGAAAATGAGAACTTAATCCTTACACCTGCCTCCCACATGTCTCCTTCCCTGGCCTTCCAAAACTTGGAGTTCACAATATTATGAAATGTACCTTCTGTTCAAAGTTGAACCATGCAGGAGGATCACTTAAGCCTGGAGTTCAAGGCCGCTGTGAGTTATGATGGTGCCATTGAATTCCAGACTGAGCAACAAGGCAAGACCCCATCTCTATGACAACAGCAGCAAAAAGCTGAGCAGTGTATGCTCAGCTTACTATGCTTAATTTCTTATCTTGCACAATCTCTTGTTTACTGAGAGTTGAGGGTTGCATCATTTTTCTTTTATTTTCTATATTCCTATGACTAAATCATTCCCATGCTCCCTAAAAAAACTCTCTTCTCAATGCGTTTAAAAACATGAGGTATTTCATTTCTAAAAAAACTCTCTTCTCAGTGTGTTTAAATACATGAGGTATTTCATTCCTTTCATTTTTTGTTGGAGAAATCTTTCATGCAACCGTCTGTCTTCTTCCAATAGGACTGGTTACTTTGACTGTGGCTCAGAAACCAATACCCAGAAATATAACACTTTGACATGCCAAACTAAAAAAGCAGCAGCAAGGTCTTTCTGACCTCCTCTCCTCCTCCCCTCAATCTGTGGTCTCTCCCAAAGCACAAGATGAGGCTGTTAGCCAAAGCTCCATTATCTACCTAAAAACTGGACACCAAAGACAAACACAATTGCCTTCCATACCTTCCCTGAAATTATATATAGCAGAAAAGAAGACTGAAGAACACAACCACACAGTGGACAGGCATTTTCACTAGATAATATCTGCTTCTCGGCACATTCAGATTCTAAAGAGAATCATTTACAAGTTAATTTCTGTCTCTCAGGTCCATTCATTTTCCCTAAAAATCATTTACCCCTATATTTCCCAGTTCTCTCTCCCCATTGAAGAGGGTTTTAAGGGTCAACCATCTAGCCCTTTGGGTTTTCATTTGTTGCTGTTGTTTTTAGAGACAGGGTCTCTCTATGTTGCCCAGGCTGAACTCAAACTCCTGGGCTCAGGCAAATCTTCCGCCTCAGCCTCCCCAAGTAGCTGGGACTACAGGCATATGCCATCACATCCAGCTTTTGAGTGTTCATATTTTGTATGACTCCCATGCACTTGTGTGCACATAATAAATTTGTTTCGCTTTCCTTAGTTAACTTAGTCTTTTGTTACAGGGTTGCTGGCTGTGACCCTTTATGACAGGGAGGAAAGGATCACCCCCTTTTCAGTCTTATATTCTCTAGGCAAAGTACACAGTAATCATCAAGGAATTTGGTTAGGCCCTCACTTGTCTGGCTCCCTATTTCCTGGATCCCATATCTGATTCTTTCTCTGTTTATTCTCCTATTTTGGAAGACCACATCCTTTCTAAAACAGTAGGTATCAGAAGGGAACTTTTCTACACTTTGCATCCTAAAAATTTTTCTATTCCACCATGTGACTGAAAGTTGGGCTGTAAAAGGAATTCTTGGTTGGAAACCATTTTTCTTAAAATATTAAAGGTATTGTTCCACAGTCTCCTAGTTATTGCTGTTGAGAAGGCTGTTCTTATTCTTGATTCTCTGTATGTGATCTGTTTGCTTTTTAACTTCTTCTCTAAATTCCTAATGTTCTGAAATTTTAGAATGATATGCCTTAGCACTACTGTTTTTCATTGACTTTATTGTGTATTCACTCACAGCTCTTTTAAACAGGAACTTCTATCTCCACTTCTAGTAAATTTGATTGTATTATTTTTTTCATCATTTTTTCTCAACCAATTTTTTTGTTTTTCTTTGTAGTATTCCGATTTTTCATATCAAGACTAAAACTCTAATTTTATGTGGTTTTCTCCCAAATTTATTGATTATCTTTTTGTTCTACTTTCTAGGCAATGTTCCTTGGTGTTTGTCCCATACTTTATTGAATTTTATGTTTTTAATTTATAAGAGCTCTTTCCTGTTCTTGGGAATTTCTCTAGTTCATAACATCCTAATCTTGTTTTGTATATATGTAATAGCTTCTTTTTTTCGCTCTGAGGAAGCAAATTACAGTGTAGTTCAAGTCTTTTCTGGCTCCCTAGCATCTCCCTGATCTTTAGAGTTTGTTGATTCACTGTATTTTCTAATTCTTATATTCTAAGTTCTCCTTAAATCTGGACAGATACTCTTCTGTGTATTCATAATTTAAAAAAAAAAAAGAACGGTGATTGGAAATTTTTATTTTCCTTACTGACTGATGGGCTTTGGAAATCCAGTAGGAACCCATCTATTTGGTTGGGAGATCCCAAATAAAGGCTATGCTATCATCAGATAAGCAGACTTTAGGTTAAGAAGAATGACTAGAGATAAAAAGAGACACTTCACAGTGATTAAGGGCTTATTTCAACAGATACAATAATTATAAATCTGCACACATCTACTAACACAGTCTCAAAATATACAAAGCAAAAATCAAAAGAAGAAATAAATTTAAAATCATAGTTGAAGGTTTTAATGCACCTCTCTTAACAGATGAAACAAATTAACAAAAATATTAGTAAATATATACAATTAACAAACCAGACCCAAGTTACTATATTTAGTTCACTGCACCTGGACAACCATCACATTTTCAAGTGCTTATGGAACATTTACCAAAAAGGACAGAGGTATTGTGCTAAACATCAATAACACAATGATTATTAGAAAATTTGCAAATACTTAGAAACTAAACAATATATATTTAAACAGCCATTGGATCAAAAACAAAATCACAGTGAACACTAGAAATTAGTTTGACTTGAGTGATAACAAAATCCCTACTTTAATTGCATCCCTATCAAAACATGAAGGATACAATTAAAGTAGGAAATGTTTAAAGGAAATTTATAACTTTAAAGGTACATGTATCAGAAAAGAAAGTTCTAAACCAAAAATTTAAGCTTTTGCCTTAAGAAGCTAGAAAAGAGTAAATTTGCCGAAAGAAATTAGAAGGAAATAATAAAGAAAGAAGTAAGGATATAAAGAAAATGAAGTACCATCATACTAACAGGACAAAATAATCCAAAGCCAAAACTAGGTTCTCTGAAAAGACTAATAAAATTAATGAGCCGCTAACAGTATTCATCAATAATCATCCCTTTGGAAGGTTCAAGCCTGGCTGTCAGAATATCTGGAAGCAGGATATAAGAGCCAGGAAGGCTCTAGAGGTATAAATAATGCCCTAGAGGTATAAAAGAAAAAGGAGAGTTGAAAATGAACTCATTACAGTTGGTTAAGCCAGTAGTTGTGAAGAACTTCAACTTACAGTTGTATATCCCTTTAGCACATAATACAATATTTGACACATAGATATGCAATTTATATATATATATATATATCTTCGTTTAATACTTTCTGGTTTATATGGGCTAGTTTGTCCATAACTAAAACTATAAATTTATTGGAGAAGCGGCTATTCAATAGAGCTTTTTACCTAATTCCCTCAAGAAATTCCGACCTTCATGAAACTACAACTAAAAAAATCTCTGCTTATTGACCAAGGAAAGCAACATGGAAACGTGCTATTCACCCAGGACCTTGGGAGGCCAGGAGGGGAATGGAGAACCGCAAGGAACTGAGAGAGTGTTTGCAAATTACAAAAAAACACCATGCTTGTGTCAGACTCTGTTGTGAGTTCTAGAGTTACACTACCCACAAGGTAGTAGAATCCCAAGCCATGAAATTAATATAAAATCTGATCCAAAATGACTAAAATGCTAATGGCTCTAGCAGAAGTAAACTTAAAACTGTTCAAGTAGTCTGCAGGATTCCTAAGTCTTTCCACGTGTGTGTGTATGTGTGTGTGTGTGTGTGTGTGTGTAAGATGTCACTGAAAATGAATGCACAATCAAAACTTATAAATACATTAACAATCTAGCAATTTCAATGACCAATTTATTCCACACTTAACAAATAACAGTGAAAATAGAAGAACAATCTAAGACACTATAAATCATTTTAAAATCATTAAGATAAAAGGAGAAAATTGAAATAAAATTTTAAAACTAGGGAAAGAAAGTATACGGAAAAAGAGCCAGTAGAATTTGAATTTTTAAAATATAAACAAATATAAATTCTTAAATAAAAAATACAGTCACTAAAAGTAAACAAGTTAGAGAGAAGATTAAATATAGACAAGTCGATTTTAGTGAAGTGAAAGAGGTCTCATTAAAAAGCACTTTGGACCAGGCACAGCAGCTCATGCCTGTAATCCCAACATTTTAGGAGGTCAAGGCAGGAGGATCACTTGAGCCCAGGAGTTTCAGACCAGGCTGGGCAACATGGTGAGACTCCATCTCTACAAAAAATAAAAAATAAAAAAAATTAGCTGGGAGTGGTGGTGCATGCCTGTAGTCCCAGCTACTCAGGAGGCTGAGGTGGGAGGACTGCTTAAGCCCAGGAGGTCAAGGCTGAAGTGAGCCATATTCACACCACTGCACTCCAGCCTGGGTAACTGAGATCCTGTTTCAGAGAGAAAAAAAAGCACTCGGAATGCAATAAGGAAAAGAAAAACAGGGAAGGGCAATTGGCCACTGGCCATGCGGCACTCACACAAGACTTCAGGAGCAGTGTTAACTAGAGAAAGCATATCTGACAACATCAGTAGCTGGTGTGCAGGTCTCCTGTTGCCCACGATACCCTGGGGCAGAGCACAGAAATTTGGCAAAAGTTGATGTCAGATATTTAAAAAGGGATCCCCAGGTTTGAGTCACGAAGCTTTTAAGTAAGGTGCATGATTAGAGAGCACTGGCCCCTAGCCTCTCAGAGGCAGAAATACAATCACAAAGTGATACGCAGAACCTTCAATATGATGTGTCAGAACCCTGCTCCTGTCCCTATTCTGCTAGCCTGATACTCATGGTTGGGGCAACTCCCCTGCCTGCCACGATCTGGAAGCTTTGTTCTAAGCCTCGCAGATATCACCGTAAGATGGGTTAATATGGTAGCAGAATATGCCACTTCCATGTGTATGGCTTGGATATCCACAGACTCACCTGTGGCATAATTAGGGGGCTCAGGTCCAAGCTTCATGGTTGACCAGGATGGACTGCCCTACTTTGCCATAGCCAGTTTCAACAGAGCTTTGCAAGAGTCCCAGCCCTTTTCTGAGCAGACAGCTGAGAGGGGCTCAGACTTGGACAAATTAATCTCACTCCTCCACCATATAATAAACAGTCATATGAGACTATCCAACAAACTTCAAATAAAAGTTATCTATAAGAAGAGAACAGAGAGAATTAGGAGAGGCAGAGAAAACGGTAAATAATTTTCCAAAACTGATGACTTGAGTCTTCAAATTGAAGGCATACATTGTATCCCAAGCCAGTTTAATAAAAACAAGACTGTAACTAGAGATTTCATAGTGAAACTATAGAATAGCAAAGACAAAAATAATCTTAAGAGCAACCAGAGAAGAAAGATAACCAAGAAAGGATTCAGATCGGGCTAACAATGAACTTCTGAGATGAGTAGTCTCCATAGACGCACCCTAACAATTCTCCCAATCCTTGTGAGAAAATGCTGCTTCTTAATTCAAGAGTGCAGCTTCCACTGAGTCTAGGCCAACGCTGTGAATGCTCTGATCAATAGAAGACCACAGAAGTGGCATCTGAGATGTGTGCATTCAGAAGACTGAAAAATGACACTTTTTTCATTGTGCAAGTCTTGTCCTAAGATGCCACCCCTCAAAACTGAGCCACCAGGCTAGATCCCCAAGCCACACAGAACAGGCACATGGATGAGAACTGAAGGACAACAATTAATAGATCCAGGGGAGATTCCAATCAAAGCCAGCATCAACTGCAGCTGAGTACGCCATCTTTCATGTTCCACCTAAGTTGAGTCCCTAAGTATAACTGCAGCCCCAGTCAATGTCAAAAGGAAAAACTACTCACGATGCTAGACAACCTACAAAATCAGAAGAGATTATAAAATGATTGGTGTTTCAAGCCACTAAGTTTTAAGGTGGATTTTAAGCATCAATAGCTAATGAAAACATTTCTCAGTAGTAATAGCAGATATTGGAAGACAATAAAAAAGTATCTTTAAAGTGTTGATGGCAAATAATGCTCAACCTAGAATTCTAAAACCAACTAAATATCTTTCTAGGGTAAGACCAAAATATATTTTTAGACATATAAATAATGAATGTTCATCATTTATATGCCTTCACAAAAAGAAATGCCAAAGAACATATGAATACAAGAAACAACTGAAAGCAATGAAATTTATAAATATGTTAGTAAATCTAAATAAGCACTGACTTGATTAAAAATAAGACAGAACTATAATATTAAATAGTATCTACTCTGGCAAACTAGCTATTATAATTTATATTTTGATGTTTTGAACTTCTACTTACAGTAACACTAGCATACAGAAAGAGTCCTAAAGAAACACCAACATATATGAAAGCATCTCCAAGATCTTGTACTCACTATCAGTTCTTCTCTTCTCCTTCACCACTACCCCTCACACAGGAGCCTTCCATCTATCCACACCTGAGAAGGTCTCAACCCCAGCTTTCAAAGAACAAAGAAGGGACATTTGTAAGAGGAAAATGAAAGAGGGCAACCAGGCAAGAGAACTCTCCTGGTATTCACCCAGGTAGAGAATTTGCTGCTTACTTCTTTTACTTCAACCTTTTATCTGGTTTGACATAATCAGAAATCATGCCAGGGACATGGAATGTGAATGACAATTTTTCACAGTAAAGACCATGTGATGACCAAAAAGCATCTTTAAAAGACAAAGCAAGGAACTCCTCATAACCATATCAACAATTTCTCCCCCATCTCATTCTCAAAATACAAATTTTCAATATCACTACTTAAAATTTTCAGAGCCCCCAAAACACCAAAAGTAATTGCAACAAAAGCAAAAATTGACAAATTGGATCAAATTAAACTAAAGAGCTTCTGCACAGCAAAAGAAACTATCATCAGAGTGAACAAACAACCTATAGAATGGGAGAAAATATATGCAAGCTATCAATTTGACAAAGGTCTAATATCCAGAGTCTACAAGGAACTTAAACAAATTTACAAGGAAAAAGCAAATGACCCCATTAAAACATAAACGGACACTTCTGAAAAGAGGACATTCATGTAGCCAACAAATATATGAAAAAAAAGCTCAACATCACTGATCATTAAAGAACTGCAAATCAAAAACAACACAATACCATCTCATGCCAGTCAGAATGGCGATTATTAAAAAGTCAGGAAAAAACAGATGCTGGTGAAGTTGTAGAGAAAAAGGAGTGTCTTTACACTGTTGAGGGGAGTGTAAAAATTGGTTCAACTATTATGGAACCAGTGTAGTGATTCCCCAAATAATCGCCATTTGAAAAAATGCCATTTGACTCGGTAATCCCATTATTGTGTATATACTCCTCCCAAATATAAATCATTCTGTTATTAAAAAAACCATGCATGCATATGTTCATTGCAGTGCTATTCACAATAGCAAAGGCATGGAATCAACTTAAATGCCCATCAATGATAAAAACAGATAAAGAAAATGTGGTACATATACACCATGGAATACTATGCAGCCATAAAAAAGGAACAAGATCACGATCTTTGCAGGGAGATGGGTGGAGCTGGAAGGTATTATCCTCAGCAAACTAACACAAGAACAGAAAACCAAATGCTGCATATTCTCACTTATAAGTGGGAGCCACATGATGAGAACACATAGACATATTGGGGGAAATAGCACACAATGGGCCCTTTTTTGGGGTAGGGGAAGGGAGAACATCAGGAAGAATAGCTAGTGGACACTGGGCTTAATACCTAAGTGATGAGATGATCTGTGCTACAAACCACTGTGGCACATGTTTACCTATGTAACAAACCTGCATATCCTGCACATGTACCCCAGAACTTAACAACTGAAAAAAATATATATTTTTTGCAGCATCCCAAGTGTAAAGTAGAAATTTCAGAACTTCAAATTTCAATTAACAGAGAACTCAGTTATGTTAGAAAGTGATTAGCCACTTTTTAAAACTCTATTAAGCATTACTTACTTTAACAGCAAATTTCTTAGATGCCATGGCTTACTGGTTCCACAGTAACTACAGACCTTTAAGAAAAAAAAAGTTACATTAGGTATATTAAAATCTCTTTTTATTTGGATATTATACAGAAGAAAGACTGGCTGAATAATAAAATATCAATAGGTACTTATGAGATCAATGTTCACTTACAATTACCCTTAACCAAACTACTATATTAGTAACTTAAGCACTGCTTGCAAAGAAAAGGACAGGCCCTGCCAGGCATGGGGCTTACATCTATAATCCCAGCACTTTGGGAGGCCAAAGTGGGAGGATCACTTGAGCTCAGGAGTTTGAGACCAGCCTGGACAACACAGCAAGACCTCATCTCTACAGAAAAAAAAAAAAAAAAAAAGAGAAAAGCACAAGCTCAGATGGCTTCCCTGCTGTATTCTACCAAATGTGTAAAGAATAATTTAAACAAATCCCTCACAAACTCCTTAAAAATATAGAAGCATGAGGAAAATTTCTCAAATAATTCTGAAGCCAGTATTATCCTGATACCAATACCAGACAGAGACATCACAAGAAAACTACACATCAACATCCTTTATGAAGACACAAAATTTCTTAACAAAGTATTAGAAAACCAAATATAGCAACATGTAAAAATGATTATACACCATGACCAAGTTGGATTTATCCTAAGAATGCAAGGGTCATTTAAGATCTGAAAATTAATCAATATAATACACCCTACTAATAGAATAAAAGAAAAAATACACATAATCATCCCAAATACAAAAAAAAAAACTAACAAAACCCAAAATGCTTTCTTAATTAAAAAAAAAAAAGCCAACACAATAGGAATAGAAGGGAGAATGCAGCAAGCTCAGTGCCCAGGTTTACAGAATAAATGTTAAGAAACCTTTGCTACCAGAGCTGGCAATTCAAGTCTAAATTCAGTGGCATTTTTATTTTGTTGCCTGTTTTTAAGAAGTGTAGGACAACCTCAAAAGATCAATTTTCCAAATATCTGAAAGCATATAATTTACGTAAGCATGCTGAGAAGTTAGAGTATATTATAAATCTAACAAATGATGCCTCATCTTCTATTCTGCATTTTTGAGTCCACTCCCTGAGGCCTGAAAACAGGCATTCTTTCACAAAGAGGAGATTTTGATAGGGTATGACCCAACCAAAAATATGAGTACATGTGTGTTTTTGGTGGGGCAGGAAAGATCTTAGGAGCCTTAAAAAATTAATTTGGCAAGGGAATGGAAGTAGATTAAACAATATCACATGATTGTCTTGTCATTTAAATATAAAGCAGAGATAAACTCTAATGAAGAAAGTCAATGACCCTCTAGATAATACTGTGGGAAAATCTAAGGCACTCTGGAATTCACATTTGTCTTCTTTCGAGGGTTGCTGGCCTGTGTCACAAGCAAAAGCAACTGCTCTCATTAAATAGACCAGAAATTAACTTTAGGCTTCTAATCTCTAGATTTCAAATTTTATCTAGGAAATTATTATGCTTCTTTCTATCATCTTAAAAAACTTTCATTAGCTATGGGAGCAGAAATAGAAAACAACAAAGGCCCTAGAATGTCTGAGGTTACAACTATAATAAGAATAAGAAATCATTTCACTGCTGTCCTCTCCCAACACGCGCACCAACATTATCACCAAAACAACCAATATCAAGGAATGAATCACAAACTTAACAGAAGACCAAGGAAAAATGACAAATGAGTGAAGGCCTCACTGGTGACCACTCAGATAAAGTTCGAAAAGGCAACTTCAGTGTAAAACAGAATTAGCTTTTGCTATTATTCATATGGTAACTCTGAATGCCAAAGTTTACTTACAAAAAACAAAACCAAACCAAAACCAAACACATCAGCTTCAACAAGGGAAAGAGGATAATGCAAGTAACAAAAAAATTAGAACTTTTAAAAATCTTTTGTCATTAAATGTAAGTCAAATGTTGAATACTCTACCAAAGATTAATTCCATGGAACAGTCCTACCTTTTAGTTACTCTATACCCTCAACCTAGTCAGTTGACCCATGATCTGAGCCTCCCCTTCCTGCTGTGCCCATAGAAAATTCCCACCAACCACTAGATGGGATGCTTTATTAACAGGCAGAATCTAGTAGGTTTTCGTTGTTGTTGTTTTGAGACAGGGTCTTGGTCTGTCACCCAGGCTGGAGTGCAGTGGTGCGATCACAGCTCACTGCAACCTCAACCTCCCCAGGCTCAGGTGATCCTCCTGCCTCAGCCTCCCAAGTAGCTGGGACTACAGGTGTAAGCCACCATGCCCAGCTAATTTTTGTATTTTTTGTAGAGATGAGGTTTTACCATATTGCCCAGGCTGTTCTCTAACTCCTGAACTCAAGCACTCTGCTAGCCTCAGACTCTCACAGTGCCAAGACTGCAGGGGTGACCCCACCCTGTCCAGCCCAAATCTAGTTTTTATTTAATACCTAGTCAGAAACAGACATAGGCACCCACACCTGGTGCATGTCCTTAGGTTCTTGTAAAACACATCCCTTCAAACTGATTCTTCGTATGACCTCAGACAGGCTATTCAACTCCTTTATGTCTCTACTTTTCTTACTTCTGAAACGGGATAACAACAACAGTTTCCATTTCATGGCTCCTGTAAGGATTACATGAGATCAGATATGTAAGTACAGGAGCCCAGTGCCTGATACACAGTGCTCAGTCTGTTAAACAGAATCATTATAACACCGAGGGCACAAGCAAACAGCACATGATCAATCCACTTTGTAACCCAAGACCTCCTCTGATAACTAATGTTTTCCAGTTGCCTTTACCATAGAAAAAAAGTTCTGATAATCATTAATGAAATAGTTTTAAAATCTAATCATTTCAACACAAAAACTGTCATGATGGAGAATAGATCACTGGTTGCCAAAGACGGAGGGGTAAGGGGTACTACAAAGGGGTAGCAGAAGGGAAATGGGGAGGAAGGAGCTGATGGAAACGTTCCATGTGCTGATTTCAATAGTGATTACGCATCTCACTGCACTGATAAAAACTCTGAAAACTATATACCCAAGAATAATTTTATTTTACATAAATTAAAAATAATCTTATTTTTAGTTTTTAGGTTTTTTTGAGACAGAGTCTCTGTCACCCAGGCTGGAGTGCAGTGGCACTATCATGGCTCCCTGCAACCTCTGCCTTGTGGGTTCAAGCGATTCTCCCACCTCAGCTTCCCAAGTAGCTGGGATTACAGGTGTGTGCCACCATGCCCAGCTAATTTTTATATTTTTAGTAGGGATAGGGTTTCCCCATGTTGGCCAGGCTGATCTCAAACTCCAGATCTCAAGTGATCTACCCACCTCGGCCTCCCAAAGTGTTGGAATAACTGGCGTGTGCCACCACACCGGACCCAGAATAATTTTTAAATGCAAAAAAAAAAAAAAAAAATTCAGTCTTAGAACTTCTATGTCCAAGATATTATAATAGCCATATTCTATATATTATCCGATAATTAGTATCAGTCAAATCCAATTTTAAACCACCTCTGATTTATTTAAGCACAAAATGTCAATACTAAAATAAACACAACCGCTTTTACATAATAGTAGCAAAAAGACTTTAGAAGTATACTTACATCAACTCAAAATATAAGTGGTATTCTCCATCTCCTTGACAAAGGAGAGTTTTATGACATTTTAGGCTTGGCTTTCTAGATCTCTACTTTGCTACCTAATAAGTAGGTTTCTTCATGTGCATGAGTTATTGTCCTCAACCTCTAAAAAGTAGACTTGAGGTTTAATATAGTTTAAAATGATTAGACACATACATGTCAAGAAATAACAATCCACTTAAAAGTCAATACACACATTTTACATTTTTAAGAAGCCACGTTTCATTCACAAAACATTAATTCATAAACTACACAACAGCAAAGGTGAAGTTGTATGTAACCTCTTGGTTTCACTGAATACAGAAGGCTTGATTACCAAATAAACTTCTAAAAAAATTTTAGGCCAGGCCCCGGGGCTCATACTTGTAATCCCAGCACTCTGGGAGGCCAAGGCAGGAGGATTGCCTGAGACCAGGAGTTTGAGACAGGTCTGGACAACATGGTGAAAACTCATCTCTACTAAAGATACAAAAAATTAGCCAAGCACAGTGGTGCGCACCTGTAGTCCCAGCAACTCAGGAGGCTGAGGCATGATTATCACCTGAACCCTGGAGGTAGAGGAATGCAGCGAGCCAAGATCACACCACTGCACTCCAGCCTGGACAACTGGAGTGGGACCCAGTCTCAAAAAGAAAAAGGTAAAAAAAGTTTAATTAAAATAAGCTAGAGAAGAACAAAGCAATGTGAGAATGAGTATTGTGAAAATAAGAACAACCCAAATGTCCAACAACTGGTGAATGTATAAACAAATTATTACATATCTCCACAATGGAATATTACTCAGTAATTAAAAAGGAATAAACTATCAAAACTCCCAACAGCAAAGACGGTTTTCAAAATAATTATGATGGCCAGGCATGGTGGCTTATGCCCATAATACCAGTGCTCCGGGAGGCTGAGGCAGGAGGATCGCTTGAGACTAGGAGTTCAAGAGCAGCAAGATCCTCTCTAAAAAAAAAATAAAGAAAAAACAAGATAATGATGATGAAAGAAGCCAGACTAACCTCCATCCCTAAAAAAGCACCTACTCCAAGATTACAGTTAGATAAACCTAGGAAATGCGGCCAGGTGGCTCACTCTTGTAATCCCAGTGCTTTAGGAGGCCACGTTGGGCAGATCATTTGAGGCCAGGAGTGCGAGACCAGTCTGACCAATGTGGTGAAATCCCATCTCTACTGAAAATACAAACAAAAATTAGCTGGCTATGGTGGTGCACACCTGTAATCCCAGCTACTCAGAAGGCTGAGGCAGGAGAATTGCTTGGACTCAGGAGATGGAGGTTGCAGTAAGCCAAGATTGCACCACTGCACTCCAGCCTGGGTGACAGTGGGAGACTTCATCTCAAAAAAAAAAAAAAAAAAAAAACCTAGGAAATGCAATGCAAACTTATCTACAGTGATAGATCATAGATCAGAGGTTTTCTGGAAGAGGAGTGGCTGGAAGGATGACAAAGGAGCAAGAGGAAACTTGTAGGGGTGATTGATAGGTTCATTATCTTGATATGGTGATGGTTTCACTGGCATAAAAACATATCAAATTGTATACTTTAATATGTGCAGTTAACTGTATGACAACTTTACCTCAATGAAGCTGTTTAAAAAATACTTAAAGAAAAAAAAGTCTAGCCTGGTATATTGTTTACATCACCGTCTTTTCCAAACAGGTTCATATCCTGAAAAGTCACAGAACTGTAATACCTTTCCTCTGGAGATTTGCATGCATGAACACAACCTTAAAACTCAGAAATTTAATTATAATAAAATTTAACAAGTTAATATTTACATGGCTATGACTATGTGCCAGGCACTATTACAAGCATTTTTCTTGTATTAATTCACCTAAGGCTCACATTAACCCTGTTTTACAGATGAGAAAACTGAGGCACTGAAGGGATAAGTAATCTGATCAAAGTCACACAGCTGATAAGTAGAGGAGCTAGAATTTGAACCCAGGGAGTCTAGCTTCAGAGTTAATTTCCTAACCCATTACCCTCTACTGCCACACACAATCTAAGGTATGTGAACACTAGAAGCAATGAATATTGCACTTGTAAAATACTTTTCTTTCTCACACTCACAGAATATAAATATTCACTACAATTGGCAACATCACATGAAACGAAATAAAAAACAACAGTGGCCTTTTTTTCCCAATTAATAGATGAAGGAAGGAGAGGCAGAAAAGCTAGACAACTTTCTTAGGACACAGAGCAAATAACTGGCAAGTTGACCAGTTCTGGGAAAGCTGGTTCTTAATCCAATTGTTTTCATGGTTTTCAAAATCCTGATTATTTTAAGTAACACCATAAGGGAGAGAAAATCTAACATAGGAACATAAAAAGTAAAAGTTCTTTCTCTTTTCTCATACTCCTTACTGGCTCCTGAATTTCAGCCAGAGAGTCTCAATCTCGGCAGATACAGTTCTGCAGTCTGTTTTAAAAGCTCCCCAGGTGATTGTTATGTGCAGCCAAGGTTGATAACTCTTGATTTAGATTTCTCATTAAAGAAAGACAGAAGGCGGCTGGGTGCGGTCGCTCATTCCTCTTATCCAGCACTTTGACAGGTGGTGGCAGAAGGATCGCTTGAGCCCAGGAGCTGGAGGTTACAGTGAGCTACGATCCCGCCACTGCACTCCAGCCTGGGCAACTGGGTTATACCTTGTCTCAAAAAATAAAAAATATATGAAATAAAATAAAATGGGAAGACAGAAGAAAGCAAGGTGCCACAAAAAGCTTTGGTAAATCAAGGCCAAAGGTTTTCCAAGTCAGTATTGAACTGCTGTCCACATGCAAACTTTTGAGTTCAACTTTGAATATATTAAAAGTACAAATATGCATACAAGACAAGAGAAAGCAAGAAGCACAATAAGCAACTTTTTTAAAAAATGCAAACCAGTGGTAAATTGGATGTTAAGACTTAAAGAGAAACCGCTACATTTCGATGTTATGTCATAACAGAAGTTACATAAAAATATATTGGGATGACAAAATCTCTTCAACTTTTTAGAATGTTAAATTGACATCTTAACATCAAGTCAATGAACTAAAAGCACAGAAAAACCTGTCAAATATCCACTGCATTTAGAACATGGAAATAATTGATAATACACTGTGAATCTAGTTAAGAAGCACGGGTTGAAGAAAGAATGGGCTAGGCCAGGTGCGGTGGTTCACTCCTGTAATCCCAGCACTTCGGGAAGCCGAGGCGGGTGGATCACCTGAGGTCAGTGGTTCGAGACCAGCCTGGCCAACATGGCGAAATCTTGTCTCTGCTAAAACTACAAAAATTAGCTGGGCATGGTGGCGCACACCTGTAATCCCAGCTACTGGAGACGCTGAGGCAGAAGAACAGTTTGAGCCTAGGAGGCGGAGGTTGCAGTGAGCCAAGATCAAGCCATTGCACTCCAGCCTGGGCAACAGAGCGAGACTTCGTCTCAAAAAGAAAGAAAGGGCTATATCTTTAGCCCATGACCTGAATCAATGCTCTTTGAACTTTAAGATGCACTTCTTGAGGAAGATTCTGATTCTGCATGATTCAGCAGCTCTGGGGTGAGGCATGAAGTGCAATTTTTTTTTTTTGGGACGGAGTTTTGTTCTTGTCGCCCAGGCTGGAGTGCAAAGGGGCGATCTCGGCTCACCGCAATCTCCGCCACCCAGGTTCAAGCAATTCTCCTGCCTCAGCTTCCCGAGTAGCTGGGATTACAGTAATGCGCCACCACGCCCGGCTAATTTTGTGTTTTTAGTAGAGGCAGGATTTCTTCTTGATGGTCAGGCTGTTCTCAAACTCCCGACCTCAGGTGATCGGCCCGCCTCGGCCTCCCAAAGTACTGGTATTACAGGTGTGAGCCACCACACCTGGCCATGAAGTGCGATTCTAACAAGCTCCTAGGAGATGCTGATGCTGCTGGTAGGTGGACCAAATTGTCAGTAACAAAGCCCTATGAAACTGGAACATCGCTTGTAACATTAGCCAACTGGCTTACAAATATCATTATGTCTAAGGATCCAAGAAGTAAGTGTCAATACAATTAATTCGTACTCCCGGCAAAAAAAAATTTAAAATAAAAGTTAAAAACTGGGTTCAGGTGAAGGAGAAAGCAAATACTTGTTTAGCAATGCTAAGAACCATAAAATACTGCTATTTCTCTCAACCTAGTAGAGCTCAAGGTGATAAAATACAAGCTCCATGAGTTAACGGATTTTTTAGTTAACTGCTGAATCCTTATGACCTAGCACAAATTAGGTACTCAATAAATGCACTGAATAAATGAAGAATGGGAAGTATACACAAACGCAATCTGTATTTACGTCACATCCCCAAAAATGTCTGGGGAGGGGGCGGTATTTGTACTTTTAGATGCAGGTAGCCATGATTTGATACAAATACCGGGGCCAGCTACTAAATTCCCTTCGTCCGAAGTTAACTTTTCTGAAAGTTAACTCAAAGCCCATGGTCACGGCACGCTGATGTTTAGCAACTTTTTGGCTTTTCGAAAACAAGGAAGAAAGGTGGAAGTACAGGGAGAAGAATTCGTTAAAAATCTCAAAAAATCAAAGCAAAAAACCAGGAGGGAGGAGATGGGCAAACAGTTCAGTTTACGTGAAGGAACATATGAGGTTGTCAGAGGTCCATGTGCTTACCTATGCTGGTGGCGGGGTTTGGGCTCGGGCTTTTATGTTTTGTTACTGTCCAGGGTCAATGGTGGAGCAGTACCTGGCTGTGGAAACTCGGACTACACTGGTAGCCGGAACTGCAGCCAACCTTTTGAAGCTTAGAGGAATCACGTTCGTGCCTACTTCCTCCTTCCCAGGGTCTCCGCGCGCGTTAGGGAACTCGGCCGCCGCCCAAACACAAGATGATCTGGGCAGCTTCATTGCCGGATTGAGGCCACAGCCAGGATTTAAGATGGCGACGAAACCCTTTGGTAGCCCGTGGAATCTGCCCAAAAGAAAAATGGCCTCTGTTTAGAATCTCGCGGCTTTCAAAGAGGGCCCAAAACAAAAATGGTGGCGGGCGCAGGCTGGGAACCCAGTGACTAAGACTGGCGGGTAACGAATCACGGTAACCCGCAATGCTAGGCCGTCGAACTGATCGAGACAAAAAAGCGGTTTTCTGTGGTATGTTTTCTTAACACCGGAAACTGACTAGCTTAAGAATGGAACGTATATTCGGTGCGGAAGATTATGGGAAAGGAAAGGTAGCTTTCAAAGTGCCAGACAAACTTAAATGAAAATAGTCATGTTTAAACATAACTTCCTCCATGTTTTTTAAATGTTAAAAGAGAATAAAAGGTTTCTCCTGGAACCCAAAGGCAGGATGGGGAAATAACGGATGAATTTTCTAATCTGTGAAGAGCACCCAGCTGAAGAAGATCTGCACTTCCCTGTAAGCCCTCATATGCTTTAGTAGAAGGCAACTAGCTCTCACTGCGCATGTCCGCTCCCCAAACCCGATCCCGGGAGTTACTGGAGGGTAACTCCGTTTCTCCTGATTTTCGAGACAACCGCACAGAGAGGCGGGATACTGGCGCTGAGCGACAAATCCAGGCGCTTTTTGATTGGTCGTGTCTGGGCGGCCAGAGAGCAGAGCGCAGCGGACTTCTTTCATTAATTCAACAAATCATTGTTAAGCGCTCAGCAAAAGGCAGAAGCTGTGCCATTTTTATATGTTATTTAAATTTTATGCGTTCTTTTAAAATTTCAGTTTCAACAATTTGCTGGAATATACGCTGAATAAACTTCGCTCCCCGTTTTTTTCCGGTGACGGCCACCGGTACAGTTGTCTGGAGCTTTATGGAAAATCCGGAGAAGCGGGGTGAGAGCGGCCCGGCGCCGACCGCAGAGCTGCGCGTGCTCTGTTCCGCAGAGCTGCGCGTGCTCTGTTCCCCAGCGCAACGCGAAGGTTGTCGGGATCCGCGGCAGCGGTGGCTTGAGGTCGGTCTCTAGTGCCTGCTGGCGGCGGCGGCCTGGGGCGGCGTGGCGTCTGGTGGGCAGGTGAGAGCCCTGAAACTTCAAGTGGAAAAGACCGCTTTCTGTCCGGCGGAAGAGAGGGGAAGGGGCTTGTGGGAGCCTCTCTCCACCCCCAAAGGTCGCCGTTGTCCTCACTGAAGGCTATTTGGGGGCGGGGACAAGGAGAAATCTGGCTTTTTGTAGGAGGAGAAAAAAAATAGCTGCAGATGGTAAATGCTTGCGGGCGGCGAGGAGGTATTCCCGCCGGTGGGAAAAGCTGGAGGAGTGGCGCCTCCCCGCGCTCCCACCTGCGTTGCGCCGGACCTGTGACTCCCTCGTCACCTCCCTCGCTGGGAGGGGCCCCGTGTGCCTCTCACACGTCTGGAGGGTGCACAGTGTACCCTAGGCTGTCGGGAGGTGGGGGCCGCCTTCCGGCGGCGTCAAAACCCTTGTGCAGCACGGTCCTGCCAGCTGCGTGAAAGCAGCCGTGGACCTTGCAGGGATGACCTTGAGGTCATGCTCGTCTTCCTCCCAGATGAGACCGTGCCCAAATCCTTTTGCCATTTTGGAGACACTCAATATGACGGTTTCATTCATTTATTAACATCGTCAGTTTATCCATAAACAGATAATACACGTGTCTACAGCGCTTCCGAGTTAGTAGGTACAGCAGTGACCAAGATGGACATACATGCACGGCCCTGACCCTGACTCCATGTTCTAGTGATGGGGGAGAAACAATACTCTCCCTATCCATGAGTTCCGCACCTGTGGATTCAACCAAGTGCGGAAAGAAAATATTCTGGGGCGGCAGGGCTCTGTGGTTCACACCTGTAATCTCAAAACTTTGGGAGGCCGAGGCGGGCGGATCACTTGAGTGAGGAGTTCAAGGCCTGCGGGGCCAAGATAGTGAAACCCCGTCTTACTAAAAATACAAAAAAAAAAAAAAAAAAAAGCCGGGCGCAGTGATGTGCGCCTGTAATCCCAGCTACTTGGGAGTCTGAGGCAGGAGAATAGCTTGAGCCCTGGAGGCGGAGGTTGCAGTGAGCCAAGATCATGCCAGTGTACTCCAGGCTGGGCAACAGAGGCTCTATTTAAAAAAAAGAAAAGAAGAAAAAATATTCTGGGGGAGAAAAAGATGGTTGCATCTGTACTGAACATGTGCAGACCTTTTTTCTTGTCATTCCCTAAATACTGCAGTATAACAACTACTTACGTAGTGTTTAACGTTATATAAGATATTATAAGCAGTCTAGAGAAGACTTAAGGTACATGGGAGGATGTGGTAAGTTGTGTGCAAATACTACACGATTTTATTTTATTTTATTTTTGAAATGAAGAGGCTAGCTCTGTTGCCCAGGCTGGGGTGCAGTGGCACCGTCTGTGCTCACTGCAACCTTCGCCTCCCTGGTTCAAACAATTCTCCCTGCCTCAGCCTCCCAAGTAGTTTGGGATTACAGGTGCCCGCCACCAAACCCGGCTAAATTTTGTATTTTTTAGTAGAGATGGTGTTTTTGCCACATTGGCCAGGCTGGTCTTGAACTCCTGACCTCAAGTGATCCATGCACCTTGGCCTCCCAAAGTGCTAAGATTACAGATGTGAGCCATGGCGTCCAGCCTACTACATGATTTTTAAATCAGGACCTAAGCATCTGGATTTAGGTCTCCATGATAGGTCCTGGATGGAGTCCCCCAGGGATACTGAGGGGTGATTATACATTGATAATGAACAAGATGTTTCTAGATTGTCCTAGGTTGGGTTTCTTGAGAATCAGACTCTGAGGAGATTTGGAGGCAGGACTTTAAGAGTTTTTGGATGATTACCAAGGAAGAAAGGAAGCAGAATTGGGCAGACAGAAAAAGTTAAGCCTCATCCAAGTCCCAAGGACGTTCTCCACCAATCCCACAGGAACTCTAGCACTGGGTTGGCCCTTCAGAGTTGAAGGGAAGGGCCAGGCCTTTATACCACTGTATTGATCTGTCATTGGATGCTGTTGCCTTGGAAAGGGCCTAACTTCAACTCTCTTCAGCCAAGTCAATCATGGATGGAGGCTGGCAGCTGAGGTCTGTCTCAGCACTTCCAGGAGCTGGGGAAATAAGCCTTTCATTCCTTAGGGGGTTCAGGGTGGCACATCACAGCATTCACCACAAAGGTAAGGCTTTGAAGGAAACACGTGCTAGAGAATAATGGGGAGGGAGAGGGAAAAAAAGCTTTAGATTGAATACTCAGAGAAAGGCTCTCTGAGGAGGTGACATCTGAACAAAGAGCTGAAGCGCAAGAATAAGCCACCCTGTGTGGAACAAAGGGAACAAGATTCTCTACTTTTCTGCTATGTACTAGGAATACAGCAAAAAAAGACAAGTGGCTGCTACCTTCTGTTATAGTGGGTGGCAGTGACTAGCTTTTCTAGATCTTGACTCCCTGCTGTAACTAAAGATGGAGTAAGTAAAAATGGATTGAGTCTAATTCAGAGGAGGAAAGAGGAAAAATTCAGAACTGTGATTTTGAAAAATGAGTAAACTTGGGAAAAACTTAATCTATACAGTTTTTTGTGGTTTGGTTTGGTTTTTTGATCCTGTACAGCATTGAATTATGTTTTAATAAGATTGTCCTGTTGTCTTCTCAAACCTGTATTCTCCTTCAGTGTACGAATCATGCCTTACTCTCTTTGGTAGGTCTCCCCTGAGCCTAATAGTCTTGCTAGCACCTAATAGACACTAAGTGAGCATTTGGATAGAACTAATCTCATACATATTTGAAGTAAAAATTGCTAATCCCTAAATGATGTGAACATGGGATACATGACTGTGTTTGGATTTGTCTTTACAATATTTCCTCGTTTTATAAGTTAGAACCCAATTTTAGTCAAGATATTCAATGGTAATATATAATTGCTTTGATCAAACAGGAATCTCCAGAGGTACCTATTTTTATACGTTCTTTGTAAGATGATATATTCCCAATAAAAGTAATAGCTGCCATGTATTGAGCACTTCCCACATGCCAGGCACTGTACTAAGCTATGAATATATATAGTTATCTTCTTAATATGGCCCCCTATTTCAGATCATGATATTGAGCTCTTGAGGCAGGAGAGAAGTAATTTGTCCAAGACTATAACTAATTTGTGATGGAGGTTAGAATATGATTCTCTTTTTTTTTTTTTTTTTTTTGAGACGGAGCTTTGCTGTTGTTGCCCAGTCTGGAGTGCAGTGGCGCGATCTCCGCTCACCGCAACCTCCGCCTCCTGGGTTCAAGGGATTCTCCTGCCTCAGCCTCCTGAGTAGCTGGGATTACAGGCATGTGCCACCATGCCATGCTAATTCTGTATTTTTAATAGAGACGAGGTTTCCCCATGTTGGTCAGGCTGGTCTCAAACTCCTGATCTCAGGTGATCTGCCCACCTCAGCCTCCCAGAGTGCTGGGATTACAGGTGTGAGCCACCACGCTTGGCCTAGAATTTGATTCTCAATGCTTTTGCTCTTAAGCAACCAACAACATGTCTGAAAATGTAGACCACGTTTCCGTCCTAGTAGGTTTCTCACATTTAATCACTTGGCTGGTCTATTAACTGTTATTAGAGAAACAAACATAAAATTATTCCCCTGTCTTTGCTGCTTTGCTTTATGTCTTTTCATTTTCTGATTTCCTTCACCGCTTTCCTGGCTCTTACTTTAGAAGTTTGACTGTTATCTGTACTATAATATCCTAGAATCTGATTACCAGATTCAGTCTACACTAGTCAAACCCCAAAGACCTTAGAACCTCTCTCTGGAGACTGGGTATTTTTATTCATAGCTAACTAACTGAAACTGCCCAGAGAAGCGAGCCCTCCTTTATGGGGACCACTTCCCTTAGTTGGGGCATTAATTCCAGTCCTCTCCTGTTCTTGCTATACTACAGGTTAATTCCAGTAATGTTTTTTTTTCTTTGCAACATAATCAAAATTATAATAGCTACCAATTAGTGAACCCAGACTAAGTGCCAAGTATTGTGATAACTGCGCAGCAAGCTCGTCATATGGACGTTATTATTCACATTGTACACATGATGGAATTGAAGCATAGTGAGATTAAGTGACTCATCCAAGGCTACACAGCCAGTTGTAAAGTGGTAAGTGAAGATTCAAAGCCAGATAGTATGATTCTATAGCTCATCCCTTAATCACTACATGACTGCATTCTTACAAAAATGATTTAAAGTGCTTGACGTTTTGAAAACTGGTAGGCAGGATCTAGATCCTAGTGGATTTTTTTTCTGCTGTACCAAGAAATTTAGATTTCACTCTAGTCAAAAGTGTCACTAAAGACTTCTAAGCAAAGCAGGAATACAATCAGATTTGGGTTTTTTTTTTGCAAGATGTCTTTATCAGAATTGTAGAGATGGATTAGTGGAGGTAGATTGGAACAGTGGGTCTCAAACTTTAGCTTCAGAATTATCTAAAGAATTAATTAAAACACAGATTACTGGACCCCACCCTAGAGTTTCTGATTCAGTAGGTCAGGGGCAGCTTGATAATTTGCCTTTCTAATAAATTCCCAGGTGACGCTAATGGCACTGTTGAGAGGACCACACTTTGAGAACCACTGGACTCGAAGCAAGTAGGTCATGTGAGAGGGTACAAGGGTCTGGACTATGACCCTAGGGAGGAGAGGTTATGTAAAGAAACACTCACATCAAATAGCAGGTTGTGGTGAGTTGATGAGGAGTGTAAGAAAAGGGGCAGAGTCCTCTATATATCCAGATTTCTGAATTGAATGGCTTAGTAGATAATGCTTTTTGTTAACAAAAACAGGAAATCCAGGTGGAACAGCAGTTTAGGAGGGAGAGGACTTGATTTTATGAGATGAATTGAGACTATTTGTGGAGACAGTTAATTCAAAGGTGAACAGTAGCAGTTTATTATGTGGGTCTAAGCTGGAGATGAACATGTGAGAGCCAGAGTGGATGCATGGTCATAGAAGTTTGGGGATTGAATGAGACTAGCCAGGAAACAAACACTATCAAAGACAGATCTTTGATAAGGGCGATTCTGGTTGGAAATCAGCAGGCTATTAAAGGAGACTAAGAAGGAACAGTACTTAGTTTCTGAGTACTTAGGATTTTCAAGAACACATCAAAAGGCTACAGAGAGATTATGTAAGGAGAAGGACTGGTGATCTTTATGGTCAGAACACTTTCCATGGAGAACAGAACAAAAGCAAATTACTTGAGTTTGAAGATGGAATGGGAAGTGAATCTAGGAAAAGATGCATTATTTGAAAGGAAAGAGATTGTGTAGTACTGGGAAGGACGACTGGTAAAGGGCAGTTGCCTTAGGAAATTTGTTTTTGACTCTCTTCAGTAGAGAAAAATTGTCATGGTTATGCAAAGGAGAAAGGTCCTTAAGAATGGAAGGTTAGAGGTAGACGAGAGGGGATAATGAAGTTAGAATGCCAAAGACACGGTAGAGAGTGGGACTGGAACATAGGTAATAGTACCATTTCTTCTGAGACAGCAGGGAAGGAGGTCTATTTATTTATTTATTGAGATGGAGTCTCGCTCTGTTGCGCATCCTGGAGTGCAATAGCACGATCTAAGCTCACTGTAACCTCTGCCTCCTGGGTTCAAGTGATTCTTCTGTCTCAGCCTTCCAAACTGGGATTACAGGTGCATGCCACCATGACCAGCTAATTTTTTGTATTTTTAGTAGAAATGGGGTTTCACCATTTTGGCCAGGCTGATCTCAAAATCCTGACATCAAGTGATCCACCTAGATCCACCAGCATTCCTAGAGTGCTGGAATTACAGGCATGAGCCACCGTGCCCGCCTGGAACGAGATTTAGTTGAGAGCCAAGATGCATAGGTTTTTACATATGGGAGCAGCAAGTTAGAGGTGTTCATACCCAAATAGCCATAATGTCCTCTGGCCAATAGATTATCAGCAGAAGTGAAGGTGGAGCTTACAATTAAAATATTGAAAATGAAGGGTAGAAAAAATGGGCTCTTCAGGGATTCAGAACACACCAGGAATAAATAGGCTTTGCTATAGCACTAAGGGCCCAGTCATCTAGGTATTTGAACTGGAACAATCTGGCTATCTGCATGATACCCACTTCCCCTCCTCCACCAGTCAGTCACCAGCATCAAATGGCAGCCAGGGTGTAAAAACAGTGAAAGGGGATGAAAGGATTCTCAGCTCTGTAAACCACTACAACGATTTTGATAAACCACAACTTGCTGGTAAGCTAGTTTTCACTTCTCAGTTGTTAATCACTTGCTTAATATTTGAGACTGTCCACAATTAGTGAAACCCCCATATAAGACTTAGGATGCTTTCAGTATGTTATTATTTACAAATACATTAAATTCACAGCAATGGGCAGGGGGGAATAGCAAAAAACATAAGGTAATTACACATGCCTGTTGAAGCCTTCTGACTACAGATCCACTCCTGACTTGGCTGTGCTGTCAGCGGCCCAGCTCTTGGATATGGGTCAAGATAACCTTGAATGGCATGGTGGGGAAGGTGGTAGGATTTGCAGAAGGAAAACTTTAGAACTCAGTTATGATCCATTGGTTCTTCAAGAGTTGACAGGATTGCTTTTGGGCTGTGTGTTTTTATGAGACCAGAGAAGTCCAGCAAAACGAGTGTTATTGTAGGTGATAGAGTTGGAAAAGAAAAAGGAAAACTATTGTTCTATTTACCATGTCAGTTCATTGCGTAGGGACAGTTGAAGACAACGTGCAGTCTTTTCTATTGTATACACACAAAAAATGCCACAATTCAAACTGCTGTGTTAAAAATTGAGGAGAAAAATAACTTTTTAATGTTGATGATTAGAATTCAGGAATGAAGAATACACAAATACCTAAAACCAATACTGTCATTGTAAAAGAAAAGGCATAATAAAATTCCTGTAAACTTCATAAAGTTTCATAATCACAAGAGCTGGGTTAATTGGTTTTTAATATTCTATCTAATATTCTCCTCATAATTAAGTTACATTCAGTAGAAGTTTTTAAAAAATTACTATTTTTTCGAATACTGAAAGCAGAACAGCAATTAAGACCAGAGTCCATTTTACACTGTGTCCAAAAGGCCAGCAGATGGCGCCCAGCAAGCCCGATAGGCAAAATGAGTGAGAACTTTCCATGTAACATTCCCTGCATCCAGGTTGCTTTAGGCCTAATTTTGAAGAGAACATAACAAAACTTGATGGCTTTAACCAATACTGTGCTAGATAGAATAATCAGATAGCTAGATCCAGCTGTTTGGGAAGTTCTAAGAAGCTTACTTGTCTTTTTGCCCTTAACTTTACTATCGTGTGTGTGTGTGTGTGTGTCTGTGTGTGGTGTGTGTCAGTTTTCTTTTCTTGGCCTTTATAGCTACTCAGCAAGATTACAGTATTTGTAATGAGGTAGACATATAGCAAGCTTCTCCCTCTTCTGTTCATTTATCTCTTGCTGTCATTCTATTCTTGGAACTAAATTAAAGAAAACTGAACTAGCCCAGCTAATCTCAACCATTAGTAGGTCACAGATGTGGTTTTGGAGGATATAGACTCTTTTGTCCTGTAATTTTTTCTTTTTCTTACCTCGAGAACTGTAAGATGCCCTCTAATTTTCGACAAGTGAAACAACAACTGTTAACCTTTTATACACCTGACATGAAAATCAGAAGGACATGCCAGGGGTGCGCATGGCTTCTGCTTGTAATCCCAGCCTTTGGGAGGCTGAGGCAGGCAGATCATTTGAGGCCAGGAGTTTGAGACCAGCCTGGGCAACATGGTGAAACCCTGTCTCTACTAAAAATATAAAAATTAGTCAGGCATGGTGGTGTGCACCTATAATCTCAACTACTTGGGAGGCTGAGGCACAAGAATCGTTTAAATCTGGCACGCGGAGGTTGCAGTGAGCTGAGATGGTGCCACTATACTCCAGCTTGGGTGACAGACTCTGCCTCAAAAAAAGAAAAAAAAATGAAGAAGAACATGCCAGGCATAATACCCCATGCTAGTTGATCTCAGTGATCCTCAAGAGTGTGCGTCACGCCCTCTAAATGTTCCCCTCATCTGTGATCACACACTGGAAATTCTGATTGACAGTACTGCCCAAGCTGGGGCACTAATTCTTCACTTGAGAAATTGCTTAGTAGAATACCAGCCAAGACTTTTAAGACTTCACAATCTAGCCAGCACGGTGGCTCACGCCTGTAATCCCAGCACATTGGGGGGCCAAGGCGGGCAGATCACAAGGTCAGGAGTTAGAAACCAGCCTGACTAACATTAGCTGGGTGTGGTGGCGGGCACCTATAATCCCAGCTACTCGGGAGGCTGAGGCAGGAGAATTGCTTGAACCTGGGAGGCAGAAGTTGCAGTAAGCCGAGATTGTGCCATTGCACTCCAGCCCAGGCGACAGTGCAACACTCTGTCTCAAAAAAAAAAAAAGACTTCACAATTTAAATTGACTGCCACAATTAACTAACAGTAATCTTAGAATAAATCATTTAGTGTTTCTTCATTTATAAAATGATCTCATAAAGTTGCTATAAAAGCAAAACAAAATGAAAAATATGAAACTTGAATAATTTAAGATCGTATTTTTGAGAGAATATGAAAAAGCATAATCCATGTTAAGATTGCCTCAAAACTTTTTCTAAAAACAAAAGACATTTCAGTCAACGAAACTATAAATATCAACTGTCCATTTACTTGATCTAAAATTTACTAATCTAATTTCATGTCTCTTGTTTTCTTTGTCCTTCTAAAGGACTCTTCTAAGAATATGTATAAAGAAGATTCAGGAAAGAAAGATAAGAAAGAGCAGTGGCAAGCACATTAGAGGGTAAGGAAGGGAAAAACGTCTTTGTCATTTTTGTTGTTGCTTTGCTCCAAACTTGAAAAGTTGAATGAATGAACATCAAACACTAACTTATTTTAGGGATTAACCAGTTACTGCTCATCACATCTGATTATTTTGAGGTTATATCTTGAGAAATCTTTTTTTTTAGTCTCAGAATTTCTGGTGTCCACAAGATACTTCCATGTCACTTGGAATGACTTGCCAAGTGTTTTGAGGGAAGAACCATCTCAAAGCCAACTGTAAATAGCTTAAGTTTGTTTCACAAATTGGATCTCCCAGTCTCCCTGCTTCTCAGTAGCATGAACCTTTGTAAAAGTCAAGGTTTTAAAAACCTTTTTGTCAAGTTCATTTGAAAAATGAGTTAATTTTTGAGAAATTTGTTAACTCTGAAAAGTAGCAAACAGAGGCTTTGAGCATGAACTCTAGAGTATTTACACAAGTATTTATTGCCATAGCATATTTAGCAATAAAGCATTGAAAAATCTCAAATTTCTGTCAATCACAGATTGGTCAAATTAGGATAGCTCCATTATAATCAATGCTGTATAGCTCTTAAAAATGATGATGGAGATTTATAATCTTCGCTCTTCCAAAGAATATAAAACAGCATGTATATCATGATCACATTTTTGTTACACCCGAAAGATTTAAGCTCTATTCCTTGTTTCTGTATTTGCTAACTTTACAAAGTAAGATTATACTATATTTATTAGAAAAGGATAGTAATGCTACTTTTTTTTTTTTGAGACGGAGTTTCACTCTTGTTGCCCAGGCTGAGTCACCATCTCAGCTCTCTGCAACCTCTCTACCTGCCGGGTTCAAGAGATTTTCCTGCCTCAACCTCCCAAATAGCTGGGATTACAGGCGCCCACCCCCACACCAGCCTAATTTTTTGTATTTTTAGTAGAGACAGGGTTTCACCATGTTGGCCAGGCTGGTCTCGATCCACCCGCCTCCACCTCCCAAAGTGCTGGGCTTACAGGCATGAGCCACCATGCCAAGCCTAATTTTCATTTTGTAAAAAACCATTGAGGAACTAAGAAGAAAAAAAGTGCCAAATTACAGTTGTTTCCCCAAAATATGTTTGGTTGTAAGTAAAAACTCTGCAAGAGTTTATAAACAAAGTAAATAACACATTACCTCACTAACAACCATATCAAATAAGAAATTTGAAAACTGCATTTTTTTTTTTTTTTTGTAAAACTAGCAATGAGCCTTGCTAGTAAGGTCTAGTAAAGTCTAATGTGTCTTGCCTCGAGAAGAGGTTATGCAGGCAATAGAATACGTGCAATGTACTGGAAAGCTATTAAGTGAAAGAAATGAAGTAGGTTAAAGTTATATGCCAATGTCACTTTTTAAAAATATATGTTTTTTCTTTTAAAATAGAGATGAAGTCTCACTAGATTGCCCAGGTAGTCTTGAACTCAGGGGCTCGAGCAGTCCCCCTGCCTCAGCCTCCCAGAGTGCTGCAGTAACAGGTGTGAGCCACTGTGCCTGGCCTTTTTTTATTTTTCATATATATATATATATATATAGAGAGAGAGAGAGAGAGAGAGAGAGAGAGATGAGATCTCACTATATGCTAATGCCATTTTAAAGTGTTAATTCCATCTTGCTCAGTGAAAATGGACTATTGTATGTACAGTGTGATACTTACTGTTTTATGTGAATTAAATTAAAACTCTAAAAATAGTTTGTAAAGTAAAAACCCCTTTCATGCTGATCCTAATTATTTCCCAGTGCTCTCAAAGGACAACAGAATTATCCGTCAGAAAATAGTTACTCGGCTCTCTCACCCCCATTAGCCAAATCAATATATGAGATATGGAGAATTTGAGGAAACGGGAACATGTAGATAGATGTTCAGTAAACATTAAAGCAATTAATCATTAAATCAGTCTACATCATTTACTGACCAGGAAATACTGTACCGAGTCTCAGTGATGTTTAGGGAACAAAGAGTTTTCAGTTAAAATAGATACTAATTTCCAGGTTTAACTAAACCTAAATCTAGAAAAAGATTCATGGATCCTTAAGTTATCCTAATGAAAGAATAATAGACTGTTAAGCACAATATACATAAAATTGAGCATTTCTTTTGTCTTTAACTGGGAGATGACCCAAAGATTTCACTAATTATTATAGGGAGCTAACCTGATCCTTTTCTGAAATGCTATTTTCACTCTTCTCAAGAAAGGTTCACGCCATATCTTTGCATGCTGTTAATCACTGTGCTGGAGAGAAGAGTACAACACTTTCGCAAACATTGGTGTTACAGATCGTCATTTAATTTGTTCCTAATTTTAGTTCTTCTTGAGTTACAAATCTCAGTTTTATTATTACATCCTCTTTTCCTATCCAGTCTCTTTTTTGCTTTTTGTTTTTTTGAAACAGGGTCTCACTTCGTCACCCATGCTGGAGTGCAGTGGCATGATCTTGGCTCACTGCAGCCTCAACCTCCCAAGAGTCAAGCAATCCTCCTACCTCAGTCTCCCCACATAGCTGGAACTACGGGCAGGTGCCACCATGCCTGGCTAATTTTTGTATTTTTTTGTAGAAATGGGTTTTGCCATGTTGCCTAGGCTTAAGCGATCCACCCAGCTCAGGCTCCCAAAGTGCTAGGATTACAGGTGTAAGCCACTGTGCCTCGCCCTAGCCTCTTTTTTTTCTAAGCTGGGTTTTTTTGTTTGTTTGTTTGTTTGTTTGTTTGTTTGTTTGTTTGTTTTTTGCTTTGCTTTTCTTCCTTGAGTTTATGGTTCAGGAAAAAGCTGACAAATGTTGAGTTATATTATTGCTCATGGAGAAGTAAATGGTGAATGGCGGAGGTGGCTGTTAAAAGTAATGTGACTTGTTAACCTCATGTTAAGAGTAACAGAGGTGCCAAAGTTACCTTAAGTATTGAGGAGACTGGATATGAATAGCAATACCTTCTAGACCTTTAGTTTAAGGTGTTTTGTAAACAAAAATGCCTTGTGTCAATCAACACAGGCCATTTGACTTTGGTGTAGCCTTTGTCCTTCCTATAAAAAACAGCCCTTACTAGAATTCTTCCCTTGTTAATCTAAATCACATAGTTCCTTTCCCAGTTATTTTATTGTACTCTCAAATCTCCAAAGGCTTTTCCCTTTGGACTTCACAATGAAATTTAATTATGATACAGTTATTTGTAATTGATTTCCTCTAAAAATAGAACATAAGCATGTCAATAAAAGGTATATTCTCTAAAGGTTACAAAAAGTATATAGTATACCAGAGTACTTTAGAAAAGGAAAAGACCATAAAATATATATATACGTATATTTTGATATGGAGTCTGACTCTGTCCCAGGCTGGAGTGCAGCTCACAAGCAGGTCTCTGCCTCAACTTCCCAAGTAGCTGGGATGATAGGCGCCTGCACCTGGCTAATTTTTGTATTTTCAGTAGAGATGGGGTTTCATCATGTTGGCCAGGCTGATCTTGAACTCCTGACCTCATGATTCGCCCACCTGGGCCTCCCAAAGTGCTGGGATTACAGGCGTGAACTACCGTGCCCAACCTAAAATACTTTCATTTACAGAGTAGGTCGTGTTTTTTCCATCTAGTAATTTAAATTTTGCAACAAAATCCTTACAAAATGTGAATTTAGACCTTGGGGAGAAATGATTTATAATGCTAAGAATAACATGTTCATAGCTATAAGACAACATCTTTTGTTATTTTTAATGTATATACAAAACACAGAAATGGTTCAGACTAACTTATTACTATTGTGTTTTAGTTTTAAAAGGGGGAATAAGTAGAAATTCTGTTCAGATCTTTTCCTAATGGCACTTAGACAAAAATAAAGTAATTTAGGAGCTTTCATGGTACTAAAACTCAAAGATGCAATTGAGCCAAGTTCATAGCATGTCTCATAGATGGTGGACAGTCCTTATTAAGAGTATAAGGAGTCTCTAGAGGTTGTCCAGACTCAAGTTCCCAAACCCAACAGATCATCAGACATAGCCTTTCTGGGCCCTATTTCCATCCTTTCCATTTTTTTTTTTTAAATCTGTTTTAAAAGCTAACCAGCTTTGTAACTCCAGGCAACTTTCTAGCCCCAGTTTCTTCATCTAAACTAGGTTGATAACAATCCTCTTGAGTAGGGTTTCTAGTGATTCAGGGTAAACACTTTAAAATCCAATAGTTTTGCACATAAATGTGGAAATGATATTAAATTCATTCTAATTCATGGTGTCCAAGCCAGAAGTCTTTCACTGCAATTGGAATCCATGCTCAGCTGTTCTAATCTCAGCTGAAACACTATCACTATAGCCTGTGAGAATATAGAACCTAAATTCCTACTGCTTATTTGTGGATTACCATTTGATTCTTCTGTTAAAATTGTGACTAAATGTAATTATTTATTTTTTTTGAGATGGCATTTTACTCTGTTGCCCAGTGCAGTGGCGTGATCTTGGCTCACTGCAACCTCCACCTCCCAGGTCCAAGCATTTCTCCTACCTCAGCCTCCTGAGTAGCTGGGATTACAGGCACGTGCCACCACATCTGACTAATTCTGGGGTTTGGTTTCGTTTTGAGACAGAGTCTTGCTCTGTCACCCAAGCTAGACTGCAGTGACGCAATCTTGGCTCACTGCAACCTTGGCCTCCTGGGTTCAAGCTATTCTCCTACCTCAGCCTCCTGAGTAGCTGGGATTATAGGTACATGCCTCCACACTTGGCTAATTTTTATATTTTTAGTAGAAAAGGGGTTTTACCATATTGGTCAGGCTGGTCTCGAACTCCTGACCTCATGATCTGCCCACTTTGGCCTCCCAAAGTGCTGGGATTACAGGTGTGAGCCACTGCGCCCAGTCTAATATTTGTATTTTTAATAGAAACGGAGTTTTACCACGTTGGCCAGGCTGGTCTCAAACTCCTGACCTGAGGTGATCCGCCTGCCTCGGCCTCCCAAAGTGTTGGGCTTACAGGCGTGAGCCAACTCGCCCAGGCTGGAATTATAATTTTTTTAAAAAATATAACTTTAAGCACTTTGAGAGACCAAGGTGGTAGGATCACGAGGTCAAGACATCGAGACCATCCTGGCCAACATGGTGAAACCCCATCCCAGCTAAAAGTACAAAAAAATTAGCTGGACGTGGTGGCACCCGCCTGTAGTCCCAGCTACTTGGAAGGCTGAGGCAGGAGAATCGCTTGAACCTGGGAGGCAGAGGTTGCAGTGAGCTAAGATTGTGCCACTGCACTCCAGCCTGGTGACAGAGTGAGACTCCATCTCTCAAATATATATATATAATTTAAAAAATACATACAACTTTTTAAATAAGTAGTTAAAATATATATATAATTTATAAAATATATATATATATATATATATATAACTTTAAAAAAGGCTCTTACTCTATAGTGGCTCAGAGAACATTAATATATCTAAAGAACACTCCATGCATGTGTGTTTTCAAAGGTTCATACAGCTTTATCAGCAGGTAATGTTGCTCCTTTACAATTGTTGCCAAAAAGTCAGTATTGCTCTGTAA
The DNA here is from genome assembly GCA_963573385.1 of Cacajao melanocephalus. Taxonomy (NCBI): domain Eukaryota; kingdom Metazoa; phylum Chordata; class Mammalia; order Primates; family Pitheciidae; genus Cacajao; species Cacajao melanocephalus. Next base: position 46,130 of record CAUYLG010007791.1, on the reverse strand, counting down.
GTTTCCCAAGGCTGACTGCCTGCACCCTTTGGGTCAATGACATGTCTCTTTTTGTTTATTAACATTGCAATGTATTATTATAAGTAAAACTGTTTCACATTCAGCATTTTTTGGAGTACGGCATGCTACTTGAAGTGATTTAGAGATGCAGTTAAAGAGAGGTTATGGTTTTTAGTGTGTTTTTTTTTTCCTCCTTTAACTGTAACCTTTTCTTAGGTGCACTGATCCTGAAGTACTATGATCTTTCAGAAACTCTGGAGAGACTACAAAGTTCTGGTTGTTATGATCCCTGTAATTGGGCTCATACATTTGGGGTGGTACAAAATCAAAAGCAGCCCTGTTTTCCAAATACCTCATAAGGATGACATTCCTGAGCAAGATAGTCTGAAACTTGAAAATCTGCAGAAGAGCCAAATCCAAGGGAAGTAGCAGGCTTGCGGTCTTCAGGTCAGTTTCATTTAATGTGGTTGGTTAATCATATGGTACATTCCAACAATGGGAAACTTGATCTTTTAGATCTCTGGCAAAAAAAGCCTAAATTGGCTGGGCATAGTGGGTCATGCCTGTAATCCAAGCACTTTGGGAGCCCGAAGCAGGAGGATCATGAGGTCAGGAGTTCAAGACCAGCCTGGCCAACATGGTGAAACCCCATCTCAACTAAAAGTACAAAAAATTAGCTGGGCGTGGTGGCACCTGCCTGTAGTCCCAGCTACTGTGTAGGCTGAGGCAGGAGAATTGCTTGAACCAGGACCCAGAGGTGGAGGTTGCAGTGAGCCAAGATTGCACCACTGCACTCCAGCCTGAGCTACGGAGTGAGACACTGTCTCAAAAATAAATAAGTGAAGAAAAGAAGGAAAGAGAGAGTGCCTAAGTTGGCAAGTTACCTTATGACCCACTGGCAAAATACTATTCTGCAGTTGTTTCTAGAAAAGTTTGCTGTGCAGAGACGTTTGACACTTGTCTGGCAGACATCTGAATGCAAAGGGAAAGGGCAGTTTTGCTAGCAGCATCCCCAGGATCATGAATGTGTGCAAAGGAGCCCCTGACTCCTTACCATTACAACATATCACAGAAGTCTGAACTTGTACAAGATTCTTTTCTTCTATTAGTGTTCTTTGTTTTTTACAATACAAAACTAATTGTATTCATTCCTTAACATCAACTATTTTAGCTTGAACATAATTTGTTACTTTTGAGAGTCACTGAAATAAAGAGGATGTAATGAATAATTCAGGTCTATAGTCCCTTATCTGTAATTCCAAAATTCAAAAAGTTCTAAAAACCAAAACATTTTATCCTAACTCCTTTGGCAGCAAAACGATCTTAACTGACATGAGACAATTTCCAGTGCAGTTATCTCCCTTTATCCTCAGTTTCAGTTACCTGCAGTCAACCTTAGTCTGAAAATATTAAATAGAAAATTCCAGAAATAATTCATAAATTTTAAATTGTGCACTGTTCTGAGTAGCATGATGAAATCCTGGGCTATTCTGCTTCATCCACCCAGAATGTGAGTCATTCCCTACCTGCTCATTAGTCACTTAGTAGCACTCTGGGTGCTACTAGATCAACTGTCATGATGTCACTGCACTTATGTTCAGGTAGCCCTTATCGTACTTCACAATGTACCCAAAGCACAAGAGTATTGTGCCTAATTTGTAAATTGAACTTTATCATAGTTACGTATGGATAAGAAGAAGACCTAGTATATATAGGGTTTAGTGCTACATCCAGTTTCAAGCATCCACTGGGTGGTCTTGGAACATATCCCTGATAGATAAATGGGGGAGGTTACTGTTTTTATTCCACTTAATATGAAAATTTATTTCACTGCAGAAATTTTGTTGGCATTTGTCGCATTTTATTTACTATAATATAGTGTTATACTATATTCTGATTATATTGATTATAGATGTTATTAAATATACTATATTGTATTTATAAAATCTAAGAAATTCTGAATTATGAAACTCATATGGCCCAAGGAGTTTCAGATAAAGAACTGTGATCCCATGATTATAAAGCATTTTCTATTGTAATTTACTTTTTAACCTTGAGTAATATGCGTTTCGGCATAACCTAGATGAGTGTAAAGTTCTGCCCTTTATGGAAGAAGAACCTTGGTAAGACTTTCCTTATTTATAAGCCTTGGTCTGAGATTTTGACTTATGATATAATTACTTGTTCCAACAGTATTTTAAATCAAGGTTTTAGTTTTAAATGTTCATAAGCAGAAATGGAAGAGCATGGCTTATGTGTTAGACAATTATTTAATATAAAAAGCCAGGTAGTAACATAGAAGCTTAATAACTTAGAAACCCTACATTCTATATAAAATTTATATTTATAGGAAGAGTTTTAATATATATGTGCAGGGAATTTAGAGAATTTATTAGATGCTGGATTTTTATATACATAATCTTCCAGACTGTAATAAGACCATTATAGTATGTATGTATGTTGCACTTATGACATCTTTTTGTTCTTCTTGTCGTAAGTTTGGAGGCCAAGTATGGCCAAAATTTGGAGGAAAAAATTAAATAGTTTCTTATCGTGCAAAAAGAACTACTCCTGGAGGAAAAATAGAGCTGAGAGAAGAAAGAATCTCCTCTAAAATATTAGGTGAATATAGTAAGAGGTTTTAGAGGCCAATGCAGCAATAGTTAAACGTTTTAGAGACTAACACTTCCAGTCAAGCAAGCAGAAGCAGATATTTAAACAGGCTTTTAGTAAGCAAAATTAGAGCCAGATTTAGAATAAGTTAAACACCAATTCCAAATAGCTGAAGTATATCAAAATAATGCATTGTATTTGTCCCTTATTTTCTATTTTTATTTTCCTTATGGAAAATTACATACATGCCTCAAAATAGAGAGAGAATAGTATATTGAGCCCTCAAGTATCCATCAAGCAGTTTTAATAGTTGATGGCATTTTGCCACAACCAGCTTTAATAGTTAACAGCATTTTGCCAATCTTCTTTTATCCATCTTTTCCTCTGTTTTTTGAACTGCTAGAATATATTAAAGCAAATCTTAAGCTCCACTATGTAGTCCTTTAATTTGTGTCTTTAACAGTAAGGATAAACACACATATACAAACACGTTTGCATTATCACCCAGAAAAACTTAATAGTGACTTTTTTTTTTTTTTTTTTTTGAGATGGAGTCTGTCTCTGTTGCCCAGGCTGGAATGCAGTGGCGCGATCTCAGCTCACTGCAACCTTCGTCTCCCAGGTTCAAGCGATTCTCCTGCCTCAGCTTCCCGAGTAGCTGGGATTGCAGGTGCATACCACCATGCCCAGCAGATTTTTGTATTTTTAGAAGAGACGGGGTTTCACCATGTTGATCAGGCTGGTCTGGAACTTCTGACCTCGTGATCTGCCTGTCTCAATCTCCCAAAGTGCTGGGATTACAGGTGTGAGCCACCATGCCCAGCAACAGTGACTCTTTAATTACAATTTGATACCCCAAAGCCATGTTCATATCTCTGAATTTGTCTTAAAAAGTCTTTAGAGGTAGTTTGTTGGAATCAGGATCCAAACAAGGTCTACATACTGTTTGATAGATAATGTCTTTTTTCTATTCCCCTCCTAAATCTGCCTTTTAAAAAAAACCCCACATTCTCAATTTGGTTGATTGCTTCCTCATCATTTAACAAGTTCCTCTCACCCCTATTTCTTGTAATCTGGTAGTTAAATCAAGAGGCTTAATTTATTTTTTGAACAAGAACTTCATGGATGGTGCTGTGGTATAGATCCTAGGTAATCATATTGTTTCACATATAATGTCTGATCCACTTCTGATGATGATGTTGACTTTTTTTTTTTTTAAGACAGGGTTTTGATCTGTCACCCAGGCTGCAGTGCAGTAGCCTCATCATAGCTCACTGCAGCCTCAAATTCCTGGGCACAGGCCATCCTCCAACCTCAGCATTCCGAGTAGGTGGGACTACAGCCATCCACCACCACACCTGGCTAAGTTCTAAAATTTTTTTAGAACCAGGGTCTTGCTGTATTGCCCAGGCTGGTCTCAAATTTCTGGCCTCAAGCATTCCTCCGACCTTGGCCTCCCAAAGTGTTGGGATTACAGGCAAGAGCCACTACACCTAGCCAGTGTTTCTAAGATTAACAGGCAGATTATCAATGTTTCGTTCCATTATAAAGTTCCCCTTTAATTTTTGTTTTTGTTTTTTAAGATGGAGTCTCACTCTGTCACACCGGCTGCAGTAGGGGGATCTCAGCTCACTGCAACCTCTGCCTCCTGGATTGAAGTGATTCTCCTGCCTCAGCCTCCCAAGTAGCTGGCATTACAGGCACCCTCCACCACACCCAGCTAACTTTTTGTATTTTTTTAGTAGAGAACAGGGTTTCACCGTTGGCCAGGTGATCTTTTACTTAATAAATTATTAGCAACGATTCATTATTATTGCTGTAATGTAGAAATTGGCAAACTTTTTTCTATAAAAGACCAGATAGTAAATATTTTAGGCTTTGCAGATCATATAGTATCTATACCAACCCTTCAGCTTTCTGTTGTAGTGTAAAAGCACTCAGACACAGTATACAAATTAATGAGCATGAATGCTTTCCAATAAAACTTCATTTACAAAAACAGGCCACAGGCTGGATATGGTCCATAGGCTTAATCTACCAACCATTGCTTATGGGTCTAATGTACTAGTTCATTAGGGGTTGCCAAATGATCCTGCTCAAATTCTATCATTCCTTCTCCATTTATAAGCTGGAACAACTTTTCATTGTCAACTATTCAGTTACCCCAAAATGCATTTATACAAGAAAAGCAGGATAAATGTTTTATCTCTGTAATTCCCTTTGTTGGTTTTTTTTTTTTTTAAATAATAATGAGTGCTCAAGCAGCTTAGGGTTTTTGTTTTTAGTGTCAGTATGAACCTGTGGGTTTGCATATGTTTTAATTAATCTATTTCAGTTGCCTTTTTTTTTTTTTTAATGCTGAAGTTGTGCTATTTTGGATCCTCTCCAAGTTGATTCCTGTTGTTTTTTCCTTTGTCATTGTGTTATGATACAGATAGTCTTTAATAACATCTTTACTTTTTGACAGAAAAGGACGCCAGCTTACCTTGTGTATGTCTTACCTCATACCTATAATCAGTCTTTTTGCCAAAGAACTCCATTTGCTTCTAAGAAAAACTTTTACCTGCTTATATTTTCTTTAAATTATATTTTATAGTGCACCTTTTAATTTAGAAGACAGTCATGCTAGTTTTAGTGTTATTTTAATTAAGTTATCCATCACTGCAACAACAACAACAAAAACCTATCTGCCAAGCCTGTGCATCCAGGAATAGTCACGACCATTCATCTGATGGTAACACCTGGAATCATGGAGCACCTTATTTAGGAAGAAAGAGTTTTAATAGAGCTGAACTGATACTTCCAAATATATTCTATAAACCAGCCCCAAAGGTTTTTTTTTTTTTTTCTCTTTCTTGTACCACCTTTTGTCCAGGTCTAGACCTGTGACCACAGGTCAGCAAGTTTTGGCGTCTTTAAAATGATTTAGAAGTCACTAACACTTTCATTGATTTTTTTCTCATTTTAATGAAATACTAGCCAAAAGATGTGTTGACTGGTCTCACTACCATAAGATTGACAGAGGTGCCATCATGGCATTCTGTTTCTGAAAAGTTGCATGTCACTATTAAGTACTGAAAAATATTCTAACTAGAAAAATCATTTTCTTAATCATAGTTACTGCGGGGGGGCGGTGTGTGTGTGTGTAAGTTTTAACTTGCAAATTACAAAATAGAAATCACTTTGTAAGGTTTCATTTAAATGCATTTCTCAGATTTTGCTGAATCTGAAATAAACGTTGAAATATTTAAGGACCTTGGCTGTTCCCGGCATAAACAGATTTTTCTTTCCCTCATCACGCTATACAAAAGTTGACAATGGCTTTATCACCACAGGAAGAAAGCTGATCATCATTGCCCTTACTTTATTTGGGCCCAGTTGCCATGGGTACAGCCCTGTAACTAAGTTGGGAATGGTAACCAAAATAGCATTTTGCGTAACATTTTCTTGTTCTGCCCACCTCTTTGCACATCTTCAAATCAGGGTTCTGGCCTGATCACCATACTATGCTCTAGCCTACCTTTAGGAAGTACTTTAGGCTAAATAGATTTGTTTTATTTATGCTAAATGCTCTCCAAGAGGCTACCAATATACTCAGTATATTCCTGGAGGAAATACTAATAATTATACTTTTAAAACACCAGGGCTCAACAGATAATATCTATTATCTAACATTTTTATCCTTTTCACATATTATTATTGTGTCAGGAATTTATGCCTCAAGGCACCGTAATTTTTTAAACAAGGGCATTATCTTGTTAAGGAAACTAGAATTGTATTTATTTCTGTGTGTCCATTTGATATATGATATATTACAGTATTTAGACTTTGAAATTGAACTGCAATTCAGATCCTATTTTGTTGTTGTTGTTGTTGTTATTCAGCATATCCCGTGGTTTTTGTATGTACTGTCATTAACCAGTGCTTTGGGGAGGATTAGTTGACTAGGACTTCCAAAACTGAAAATCACTGACTGATAAAGTAAAATGATAGAAAATTAGCTCTGACTTTAGCCAGGTATTTGAAACATGGTTAGTTTTTTTGGTATAATGTGTTGTGCGATTTATTCAGCTAAATATAGACTATACATTAGTGAGTTTCTGCAGTAAACATGCCAACAGCTATCTTGTTTTTATAATTATTTACAAACAGGATTTGATGTAAATGTGCTTCTGTTCAAACCTAAAGTTTCCAAGCAAATCACAGTTATAGATAAAAACAACATTAAATCTTGATGTTGGAGAATCAAAATATTTGGGACTTCTTTTAAGACTCAAAGATACCAAATTCTGTGTTTTATATTGTAGGATTTGTCTTCTAGAAGCATGCCATATTCAAATAACTGTGCTATAAGCTTTCTAGCGATGTTGCGCCTTATGGAATCACTGAAATACAAGCACTTTTTCTTGTAGAGGGGATTTATTGAAGAAAAACGAATTTTAAGTTGAAGTTGGTTTACCTTTATTATTTTTCTGGAGGCTTGTACCCGTTAGTAGTTCCTTTTTTCTAAAAAAAAAAAAAAAAAAAGGCAGCAGAGCATTAGAATAAATTATTAAACTGCATTCTACAAAAATGCTTGGGAAGTATTTCTCTAAAATGTATTGTTTTTATTTCTTAGATAAAGAAGCAGCGTTGAATCTGAGCTTCATTTCAAAAGAAGAGATGAAAAATACCAGTTGGATTAGAAAGAACTGGATTCTTGTAGCTGGGATGTCTTTCATAGGTGTCCATCTTGGAACATACTTTTTACAGAGGTCTGCAAAGCAGTCTGTAAAATCTCAGTCTCAAATCAAACAAAAGAGTATTGAAGAGTGAAGTAAAATAAATATTTGGAATTGCTAACTTGTTATTAAATCATTATATGCTGATTACCTTCATAAACATTGAACTGTTTGATTTTATTGCCACAATGCTGCATATTTATACTTTAATTCCTAAAGAATAATTTTTTATGTTAACACGTGATAATGCAATAAGTAGAAAAATGTGGTTTACATAGTAAAAACGGTCTTCACAAGTTACTACCTGAAGTAAGATGTCTCGTTTAGATGCTAAGAAGCCATCATTGTGTAAGAGTGAACCACTGACAAGTGAGAGAGTCAGGACCACACTTTCTGTCTTGAAAAGAATTGTGACATCATGCTATGGCCCTTCAGGTAGGCTGAAGCAGCTGCACAATGGCTCTGGAGGTTACGTGTGCACAACCTCACAGTCCTCAGCCCTGCTCAGTCACCTTTCGGTCACACATCCCATATTAAAGATCCTGACAACCGCCGTGCAGAATCACGTGTCAAGCTTCAGTGATTGTGGCTTATTCACAGCCATTCTTTGCTGCAACCTGATTGAAAATGTTCAGAGATTAGGCTTGACCCCCACCACTGTCATTAGATTAAATAAACATCTTTTGAGTCTCTGCATCAGTTATCTCCAGTCTGAGACCTGTGGTTGTCGAATCCCAGTCGACTTCAGTAGTACTCAGATCCTCCTTTGTTTGGTGCGCAGTATATTAACGAGTAAACCTGCCTGTACGCTGACCAGAGCAGAAACAGAGCATGTCAGTGCTTTGATTCTGAGAGCCTTTTTGCTTACAATTCCAGAAAATGCTGAAGGCCACATCATTTTAGGAAAGAGTTTAATTGTACCTTTAAAAGGTCAAAGAGTTATAGATTCCACTGTATTACCTGGGATACTCATTGAAATGTCAGAAGTTCAATTAATGAGGTTATTACCTATCAAAAAATCAACTGCCCTCAAGGTGGCACTGTTTTGTACAACTTTATCCGGAGACATTTCTGACACTGGAGAAGGAACTGTGGTGCTCAGTTATGGGGTTTCTCTTGAAAATGCAGTCCTGGACCAGCTGCTTAACCTAGGAAGGCAGCTAGTCAGTGACCACGTAGATCTTGTCCTGTGCCAAAAAGTAATACATCCATCTCTGAAGCAGTTTCTCAGTATGCATCGTGTTATTGCCATAGACAGAATTGGAGTGACTCTGATGGAACCCCTGACTAAAATGACAGGTAAAAATCACTCTTGGCTTTTGCCCCTTACAGTTAATAAATCACACTTTTTTGAGCAGAGATATTTTTGGTTTGTGTCACTGTTAAAATCTTGAAAAGTTTTAGAAGCCACCAACCTCACCACATCTGTCAGTATCATTTCTGGCAGCAAAGGTTTCTGGAAAAGATCCTGTATTGTTCACATACTAAAAATACAGTGATTATGGCCATTTTGTATGTATTTTTCAGCCCCCAAATGTACTATAGTCTGTCATAGTCTAACCCCCAAATATTTCACAGGTTATTGAGAAGTCTAACATCTTCATAATCCTAATGTCTTTTGTACTTCACACAAAATTCTTCAGCTTAATTGACAAAACTTTTAAATCATGTTATATTTAGAAAGTAATTTTGTGACTACAATGCCCCTTTTACTTCACTTTATCATAATTCCAACAAACTTCTGTACTTCTCCCTAAGTAGTTGTTTCTAATGGGAGGGGAATGTACATGCACCTGTGTTTTACCTTTATCAAAACTGTTTTCATCTGACCTTGAGAACCAAGATCATCTTTTACTTTCAGCACCTATTACAGGCCTGACCCACAGTAGGTGTTCTAAAGTGTTCCTTGATTTGACTGAAATATATTTGGTAATATACAGAACCACAATAGACAAAAAATTCACTGTATTTTACAAACTCAGCAAATTAAAAGCAGATGTAAGATCTGTTAGAGCCAAAGAAAAATGACAAGCTGAAGAGTTCCTGATTTGAGCTACTTTGCAATATTCCTTTAACTGCTTTGACAACGTATCAGAAAGATGATCATTTAGTCTGCATTGTTTCCCATTTTTAAGTTATTAGACTTAAACCATTGTTAAAGTTCATTAATAAAAGTCGTACTAGAACTGAAGTTCAAGAAAAAAAAAGTCTTACTATAAATCATCAAAAAGGAGTTGTATATATGCCAAGTATTTAATACATAATATCTCTGGGTTATTGCCCTACCTTTGTAAGACTCAAATGACTGTCAAAGTAGAGTTTCTTAATAATGGAAATAATTCCTCGGAACTCACTGTTGATATGGTAAGCCAGACTGTTACCCTTAAATATCTACTAGCTTTGCATGAATCTGGCAATTTCCAGCTTGTAAATACTGGGTCTTCCAGATTCATTTCTAAAATATGGGACATTTTAACCAGGTGTGGTGCATGCCTGTAGTCCCAGCTATTTGGGAAGTTGAGGCAGGAGGATTGCTTAAGCCGAGGAGTTCAAGTTCAGCCTGGGCAACAAAGCAAGACCACATCTCTTTAAAAAAATATTTTCCCATAGAAACCATTTTGTAACTGGGGGCTGAGTTTCCACACTAGCCCACAAGGTATACCTAAAACATGCCATTAACAGCCATAGCTTTAGTCCTGGATCTTGGGAGCCGAGACCTTTTGAGAAAAAAAAAGGGGGGAAATCTACCAGGCACATAGCGCAGGTAAACTTTTAGGTAGATGGAGTATGTTTTTGGCCTTATCTATCTCCCCTGGTTAACATTATCTTAAATCAGGCCTTCAAACAAAATTCCTATTTATTAATGATCTAGGTTGAGTAGTGGGTGTTACTGTGCATGGGTGTCACATGTGAAGCATATTGCGGCTTACAGAGCATTGTTAACATTTGGTTTGATTTATTTGCGAAGTAAGCATTATCCCCACTTGCCTCTGGTGAGGGAGGCAGAAAGTTAAATGACGTGAGTGACAGCATCTAGTGACTGATAAGCAGTAGAGCCGGGTCTTCTCACCAGAATCTATTGTGGCATTTTTACTTAGATCACTTTTAAAAGTATTAGTTATTCTTGAAGGCTTCAGAAGTACAGAATCAATATTCAAATAAGTGAAATTGTTCAGTGATTATTGATTATGTTCTATAAATTTTTTGAGCTGGCAGTGTTTTTAGACATTTTAGACTTTTTTTTTATTTTTTGAGACAGTCTCACTGTTTCCTAGGCTGGAGTGCAGTGGCGCCATCTCAGCTCACTGCAACCTCCACCTCCCGGGTTCAAGTGATTCTCCTGCCTCAGTCCCCCAAGCAGCTGGGATTACAAGTGCCTGCCACCACACCTGGCTAGTTTTTGTATTTTTAGTAGAGATGGGGTTTCACCATGTTGGCCAGGCTGGTCTTGAACTCCTGACCTCAAGCAATCTGCCTCAGCCTTCCAAAGTGCTGGGATTACAGGTGTGGCTGAGCCACCGCACTTGGCCGACATTTTAAGACTTTCAAACTAAACACCACTATTTGAAAGAAATCATCTTTTAAAGGTGAGTCTAAAGGGAAAGGAAACTAGCTCAAAGGGATGAATGGCTCAGAATTACAGCTTTAGAGTTTAAATTAGCATTGTTTCTTGTAGGAGTTTGCTGTAGGTTTCTTTTCTTACATAACTTCCATTACATTTGGAGATCTGGAAAATTCAAGTCACTCTAACCTCTTTATTCATATTTTTACTTGTGGTTTATAAAACTTTACTATTTTACATATGCAGGTAGGAGGACAAAATAATATATCAAAGGATAAGAAAGTGAAACCACTGTTTTGGCATAATTTAATTAGCTTTTTATAAATAGTTGCTAGACAAAAAAATAATTCTTACATATTTGCTATGTAGAGCCCCAAAGGAATTCAACTACACAGCTATTTGGATAGCTGCATTTATTTTAAATTGAAAATAATAATGCCTTGAAAAAATAGCCTGTCACCTCACATCACCCTTAATCCAAATTAGTGAAGTTCTTAATTTGGGATCTTTAATCCCTGAATGGGCTTTGAGGGTTTCTGAATTCCCTGAAAACGTGTGCAAAATTGTATGTGCCCTTTTCTAGGAAGAGAGTACAAAATGACTTCTAAAAGGTATTTAAAGAGATCTGTAAACCAAAATAACTTCTGCTTTACTTTATTTGTATATCATTTTAATAGTAGAATATAACTTAGCAATTTAGGAAAATTCATCTTGTTTATCCTACATTTCCTATTTTAAATTATATGCTTATGGGTCTTTTATGTTGGCTAGGAATAAATATACTTTTAAATGGTTGTTTTCTCCACTTTTGTTTATACGTCTTGTATTTTCCAATCTTTAAAAAATAGGAACACAGCCTATTGGATCCCTAGGCTCAATATCTTCTAATAGTTACGGGAGTGTGAAAGATGTGTGCACTGCAAAATTTGGCTCCAAACATTTTTTTCATCTTATTCCTAATGAAGCAACAATCTGCAGCTTACTTCTCTGCAACAGAAATGACACTGCCTGGGATGAGCTAAAGGTAGATAATGAACTTTGAATCCCATATCCAGGGGCCAAGAGAGGAATTAGTCACTCAACAGTTATGATTTTTTTTTTTCGTAGCTTCCCTAGATAGTATAGAAAGCAAAATTAAAATGATTGATGCAAAGTCACAAGTAAGCTAATTTAAATGCCTGTAGCATTATAATAAATGTAGCATGTGTTGCCATTTATTATTTCTACTATTTATTAGAAACCTAAAAGGCCCTTGATGTGAACTTTTCTAAGAAATTAATTTGAATTGTGTAGTCTTTGATGCTAATGTGTATGAATAATTCACTTAGAAAATGAGTTCCACAGTCAATACCCATCATCCGCTTCTTAGCAGAGTATTTTTCTCCGCCACCAAAAATACATGGAACTTTTATACAAGACAAATGATAATCTATGGGATTGGTCACAAGTTTTAAAGATTCATGTATGCTTAAGGATATATCCTTATTAAATGTTAAAGATCTGTGTGTTTTTTTATTATTGCTGAGTTATAACTGTATTATTTCCAAAAAATTTTGAAACAAATTTATTATTTAGACTGAAATAATTTTGGGTTTTTTTTTTTTTTTTTTTTAGATGAAGTCACGCTCTGTTGCCTAGGCTGGAGTGCAGTGGTGTGATCTCGGCTTACCATAACCTCTGCCTCCCAGCTTCAAGTGATTCGCCTGCCTCAGCCTCCCAAGTAGCTGGGACTACAGGCCCGCACCGCCATGCCTGGCTAATTTTTGTATTTTTAGTAGAGACAGGGTTTTACTATGTTGGCCAGACCAGTCTCTAACTCCTGACCTCATAATCCGCCTGCCTTGGCCTCCCAAAGTGCTGGGATTACAGGCATGAGCCACTGCGCCCAGCAGACTGAAATAATTATTTTAGTGGAAGTGCCAGCAAACCTCGTTGACCCAGATATTTTGAGGCCATATATTCGTGAATCTCGATATGAAGAGCTAAGTGTATATGAAAGAAAATATTAATCTGGCTCCATGAAAACAAACTTCTGATAAAGTATCTAATTTCTAAACTTTATTATTCAGAATGTATTAGTCACATGACAACCTTGGCACAAAAGTTTTGTTCTTTTAACAATTAAGATCACACTCTTTGAATTAACAGTGATGCTTTGAGAGCATGATTATAATTTTTTGTCTATATGATGTGAATGTCTCATTCTGATGATTTGGGTTTTTTTCTTAGCTCACATGTCAGACGGCACTACATGTCCTGCAGTTAACCCTCAAGGAACCATGGGCTTTGTTGGGAGGTGGCTGTACTGAAACTCATTTGGCTGCATACGTCAGACACAAGGTACATAAGATAATCCTCTTTGGATTGCCTGAATTCTCAGCAACTTTTGTTTTATGAGATAATAAGCCAAAATCATAATATCCTATAGCCTTCTTGTTTGTTAAACTTTTATTTTAGGTTCAGGGGTGCCTGTGTAGGTTTATTATATAGGTAAACTTGTAGCCTTTGACACTGAATTTTTCAGTAGTCTAAATCAAATACATAATGAAAAACACTTAAGGAAAATAAAAAGGTAAATATAAGGTAATATAATGATTATTATAAATATAATATTTTAGCAAATGATCACATTCTTTGAGTATTGTCTACATGTACTGCGTGTTGAAGCTAGCATTCTATTACTGGGAGTTCTCTAAGAGATCTCAACTGCCGCAATACAGTAATAATTGATGTTCACAAACAAAAGGGCCAAGTTTCTACAGAATACTTAAGTGTCTTCTAGAGCATCAAGAAAACACTTAATTTCATTTATTTAAGCAATTCACATATTAGATTCTACTATAATTTTAAAATTGATATTTATGTATGATATTAATTCTACCAAATAGAATTTTTTGATTAGTGTAGTAAACTCCATTTTCTGTCAGCTCTCAGATAAGTTTAGTGCATTGTAATTCTAATTATTTCATAAGTACTGGCCTACTTTATTTGAAAATGGACACAAAAAGTATAGGTGTTTTCCAAATATTAACACATTGGGTAAACATGCCCTGTCCTTCCCCAAATAACTTAGAATCTGTTTGAAGATAAAGCACATTCATGAAAAGTTACCAGAATATACATATGGAAAACAAAATTTGTGCCAATCTATTGATGCTGAATGGACAATAATGTATTTTGAATTGGAACTGAGTAAACTAGAGAAGGTTTTTTGGAGGAAGAAGGTGTCTTGAGTAAGAAAGTAGTCACTGTTTTTAAGCGGTTAAGATATGGATTTTTTAAACCATCATTCAGTTATTAGTTTGCTAATACAGATGTGTTGCTTAACAACAAGGTTATATTCTGAGAAATGCATCATTAGGCAGTTTTGTTGTGTAAAAAGTACAGAGTGTACTTACACAAACCTACATGGTAGAGCCTGCTACACTCCTAAGCTATATGGTGTAACCTGTTGCTCCTAGGCTATAAACCTTTCCAGCATCCTACTGTACTGAATACTGTAGGGAATTGTAACACAATGGGATTTGTGTATCTAAACATATCAAAACATAGAAAAGGTTAATAAAAATAAGGGCTTATAATCTTATAGGACCATCGTTGTATATGCAGTCTGTCATTGAAGCATTGGTATGTGGTGCATAGCTATATATTGATTTTTGTCTCTATCATGGAATTTCTAGTATAAACTTTTTTACATAGTGGAACCAGAAGACAGTTTAATGTCTTATTACCTTTTCATTAATTTAAAGAGTAGAATGTTCATTTTTAAAACATTGATGTGAAAATTTACATCACGGTTTCCTACTAAAAAATATGTGCATTCTCATTTTAAACAAATCTCAAACATTTTGCAGAGATAAATAAGTACTTCATTTGGGACATCAGTCTTCAAGAACTTCCTCCTGTGTGCAGAAAAACCTGCAATACATACATTATGCCTTGTCTTTCATGTATTAAGGAGGCACTACCAAGCCTTATTCAGAATAAGCTGACAATGGGATTATTGTGATTCACTCATTCTGGTAACATGACTGGTAGTATATACATTTTTACTATAACCAGCTTAGTTAAGGGTTTGTAGCCTGGCCAGCTGACCCATACAAGCCCATTAGCATTGTGCCAAACCCGAAATTAAATGAAAATAAGTAGTAACTTTAGGAATAAAGTTTTGATTCATTATCTTATTCTTTCTTAAACATTTTATATTAATTGTGTTTTCAATGTTTTTATTACTCTTTAGACTCACAACGACCCAGAAAGCATTCTCAAAGATGATGAATGTACTCAAACAGAACTTCAGCTAATTGCTGAAGCATTTTGCAGTGCTCTCGAATCTGTTGTTGGCTCTTTAGAACATGAAGGAGGTGAAATTCTCACCGACATGAAGTATGGACACCTTTGGTCAGTTCAAGCAGATTCTCCCTGCCTTGTTAACTGGCCAGATTTGCTTTCACAGTGTGGCTGTGGATTATACAATAGCCAGGAAGAACTCAGCTGGTCTTTCTTAAGAAGTACAGGTCATCCTTTTGTGCCACAAACCTGCCTTTCACATGAAGCTGTAGGCTCAGTCAGCAACCTGACCTTGGACTGTTTGACTGCTAAGCTTAGTGGCCTACAGGTGGCTGTAGAGACAGCCAATTTGATTTTGGATCTTTCATATGTTATTGAAGATAAAAACTAAGAGAATAGCATGTTTGTATTTCAAAAGAAACAAACTAGTCTGGTGTCAATTAAGAAAAATTGTGAGTGTATTTGTTCTCTCCCAAAGGCCTATACTACATATTTGGACAAATGACTCATAAAATTATAGATATTTAGGAAAAAAGATGACTCATGAATAGAAATGCCATAAAATAATAAAAATACAAAGAATTATTTATTTAAAAATATTGTAGTTATCTTAGGGATTCTAAATGGCTGCTGTACATTGTTATAAATTTTTCTTGTTATTTTGACATCATTTTGAGAACAAACAGAAATAAAAAAGACTCCTAATCCATGCTCCAGTTTCGATACATAGTTTACATATTTTCTAGTTAGTAGTAATTACACATACTTAAATAATAAAACTAGATCTCAAAGTGTCACAAAACATTCAGTATATATTGCTCATCAAAAGAAGTATTCAAACTGCACATTTAGTAAAATTTCACTTTTCACAGTGCCCTTTATCTCAGGCTAGATTCTTCAGTTGTTAGGTAATTGATGTAGAACCTGGTTTGCCTGCAACTGCTAGTTTGTATCACAGCTCCACAATTTTGTTATTTTGGGGAAATGTTTGCTTTTGGGGGGGAAAAGTATGTTTATATAGTAACTAAGGTGAAAGTAACTTTGTAATGTCTTCTATTTTTAAAGTGGGAGGAGGAACTGGCTTGTTTTAGACATTGACAACCTTGACATTCCTGACATTCTGGACCCCATAATTCTTGTTGTGCGGAGGCTGCCCTGTGCATTACAGCTTATTTAGCAGCATCCCTGGCCTCTGCACATGAGATGCCAGTAGCACACTCCTGTTGTGACAACCAAAACCATCTCCAGACATTGTAAATTGTTCCTCAAAGAGCAAAATTGTCATTGGTTGAGAACCATAGACCAATAGAAAAGGAAGGACAATAAGGAGTATTCTACCAGGACTTCAGGAAGCAGCCTGAAGGGTGTGGAAGTTATTTTTCTAGTCAATAGTATGAAAAAGAAACTAGAAAATCTTCCATATTCAAAGTAGAGACACTGTGTTTCTCGAAGGGATGCAATTTGAATTTTATGCCAATATAAGATGTATTGATAAATTGAAGAAGAAATATAGAAGGCAGCTAGATGAATAAGTATGGAGCTATAACAAATGTTATATTAAACTTTAGGAAAACATTTTGGAAATTTTGGGGAAATGAACCAACCTAATAGTCAATGATCAGATCTATAGCCATGATAAAGCAAAATAGAATTGTTAAGCAATCCAATATTCTTGTAACCAAAAATAATTTTTACTCTGAGCCAAAGAAAAAAATCGCAATACAAAGAGCAATGCTATCCACACACGTTAAGTATCAGCCCCACCTGAAGTCTCATGAACTATTAAAAGTGTTACTTCTTTTATTATTAGAGTCAAATAGAAGGGCAGTGTGGTAGACAGCCTCTAAGGTGGCCCCCAGTGATCCCCACCTCCTGGTTTCAGACCTTGCATAATTTCCTCCCCTTGTGTATGGGCTGGATTTAGAGACTCCTTTAGGTCTCCCATTTCCCATCTTTGTGGACAGAACGTTATGGTGATGATTATGGTTATGCCTTATCCATAATTTTCTGCTGTGAGTAGAAGGCAGGTGACTTGTCTCTAGTTTCATGGTCTACAGATGGAAGACAACTGTGTTCTAGGAACTACTTAAAGAATTACCCCCTGAGGAAGCCTGGGGCAATTCCAATGATGAGATCACCCTGACTTCATTCCAGTTATGAGATTCTGAACTTTGAGCTGATGTAATGCAAAAGTGAAACTTTTGAGGATCTGAGGAGTAGGGGGAATGTATTTTGCATGTAGTAGGCAGCCTCTAAGATGGCTCCCAATAATCCCATTTCCTGGCAGTCCACCCTCTGGGTGTAGGTGGGACCTGTGACTAGCTTCTAAGGAACAGAATACAGCAGAAGGGATGGGATGTCACTTCTGATATTTGTGGTAAAAAGATGAGTTTATCTTTTGATGCCTTCTCTCTCAATGAAAGCCAACTGTCATGTTGGGAACTGCCCCCTGGAGAGGCCTACATAGCAAAGGTTGAGGGAGGCTTCTGGCCAACAGCTCAAAAGGAACTGAATCCTACCAACAACCACAAGAATGAATTTGGAAGCAGGTTCTCCCCAGTGGAACATTGAGATGAGTGTAGCCCTGCCACTGGAGCCACGTGGGAGACCCTGAAGCAGAAAAGCCAGCTAAGCTGCTCCCAGGTTGGTTCTTGACCCACAAAATCTCTGAGATAGGAAATGTTGTTTTAAGTCAAATTTGGAGTGTACTTTGTTATACAGCAATAGATATCTAATAAAGGCAAGAGGAAAAGCTTATTTATAATAAAGTATTTACTGAAAACTTAATCACACAAATGGGAAAAAGCATTCTTGAAGCCATGCCTTTGCATTGTCATCATCTCCTCAAACCTAAAAGAAGGGTTCTTCATCACATGTGTTTACAATGGCCACTGAAAAAGGTGTGTCACATAGGAGTTGGGAATTGTCCTGGTTCTTCTTGTCCTTATCCTGCATTTTTTCAAGTTCCTCCAAGAAGGGATGACACTGTGAACCTCTCCAACTGATCTTATAGATTAGCAGCTTCCACTTTTCATGATAGTGATTTTTAAAATTCTATCATTTTTAGTTTTGCCATAAAGTTCGATGAAACATGAATGCTCTTATTTTGAATATATCACAAATTAGTTAAAATATGTTTAGAAATGCCTCTGTGTTTCCTAAAGTTGTAATAATCCTTAGTAGAAAACACTGGAAATAGAATAAAAGAAACCTTCCTCTATAGTTCAAGAAAATCAGCATTCAAACTTAGATGATAGAACATGAAATGAAAGTTCTTGATGAAAATAATTGCAGAGGAGTTCATTTTGGCAGAAATAAATGATAGATAAAAATAGCAACTAAGGTAAGCCTCAGGCAGCGTTTTGTGACTTAAAGTAAGATTGAGGTCTGAATATTGCATTATGAAGTCCCTCAGGAGAGAGAACAGGAAACCCTGATAGCTGTGGAAAGTAAAGGGAGAGTGTGCAGAAGAGAATGAAGTCAGTGACAGCTGCTCAATACTTTCGTGGGACTCTCAGGACATGTAGCATTAAACATTATTGAACCATAGGAGTCCACAGGATTATCATCTTATTAATCAAAAGACATTAGGATTTTAGCAGCAAGGAAAAAAGTGGAGAGCTAAAGCAAATTAAAGGAAACTTTTAATCAAATACTTATTTGGTCTTAAAGATATCCTACTCTTTAATTCTTCCATTTGTACCCTATTAGTGAGTCTTTACATGTTAGACATTGTAAATCAACAGTTAGACTGAAGCACTTTATGTAAGTGAAGTATTTTATACAAGATATTTAAACTTTATGTCATTAATATCTTTTATCATAGATATCCTTGAACTCATTTAGTGTGTATAATCAAAGCTACCTAGGCATTAACATGACAGACAAGAAATTTTAGGTACCCATAAATCAGCCATTGTACTCTGTATTTTCATATTGTTGTTCATATTGTTGAACAGTTATTTGGATAACTTTAAAATAAAATAATATTGTTTACAGTCACATACATTATACAGGTTATTTAAAATTATCATGTACAAAAATCAGTGCAGGCCTTGACAAAACATACGATTAGTTAGGTTATTCCTTCCTTATAATCTTTGGGGAATAGTCAAAGAGACTAAATGTCTCCTACAGAGCCCGGTTTCAGCTGTCTAAATAAAGCTATCTCTTAATCAGAAGGAAATTTTGAATATAATTTTTTTCATGTAGCTGAGTGCTTCCATTTATAAACTATGGTATCCCATAAT
The DNA here is from genome assembly GCA_963573385.1 of Cacajao melanocephalus. Classification (NCBI taxonomy): domain Eukaryota; kingdom Metazoa; phylum Chordata; class Mammalia; order Primates; family Pitheciidae; genus Cacajao; species Cacajao melanocephalus. The sequence goes on along the minus strand of CAUYLG010007791.1, from coordinate 26,694 downwards.
GAAAATTTTTGCCAATCATCTACAGAATTTGAATTTAGATGCACCTAAACACAGTGTTAGCCTACTTTGGGATTATAAGTATATTTATATGCTGCTTTATTAAGAATATAGTAATACTCACAAAAGAGAATGAAATTCCTGAACACTATTCCTAAATGTAGATAAAGCTTTTTGCTGGAGAGATTATAGACTTGGCTCACTAAAAGCCATGGAATACTATTATCTGTAATAAAGTGTGAATTTAGAGGAAAATAAAACAGCTTGACAATCTCCTATTTAAAAATTTGAGAAAATATTTATGATAAATATCCTATTTTAGCCATCTTGATTTTGTTTTGAGTATTGTGATTTCATTTCAGGAAATATTAGTTGAGCCCTTTCTGTTTGCCGGATAGGATAGTTAAGCACATTGGTGGTGAGAAGAAAAAAACAACAACACAGAAATTTGTTTACAGTCTCTGGCCTCAAGGAGTTGATTATCTACCCAGGGAGATGTTTATTATTATTATTAATTTTATAAGTTAAATATGTTGTAATAGAAAACTGGGAAAATATGAATCAGACACACACACCGCCACACACAATAAAGTCAAGTGTATTCCTACTATCGCCAGAGATAACCACTGTTTACATTTTCTATGCATCTCTTCAGTTTGTTTTCTGCATGTTTTTTTCCAAAAAGATGATCATACAGTATGATCTATTTTATAATCTGTTCCTTTTACTCAATATGTCATGAACATCATACATGTGTAGAATTCTACACATTCAATTATTACATCATTTTTCTTTTAACTTTTATGGGTACATAGTAGGTGTATATATTTATGGGGTATATAAGATATTTTGATGCAGGCATACAATGTGTAATAATCACATCTGGGTAAATGGAGCAGCATATTACATCATTTTTAGTGCCTGAAGAAATTTCAGTTATAGAGATTATGCCATAATTTAGTGAATAAATTGGTATTAGTAAACCTGTGGGATGCTTTCACAATTGTTTGTGTTAATATAAGCAACGATGCAGTGAACATGTTGTGTATATTATTTTCCCATATCCATGATTATTTCTTCAAGGTAAATAAATATAATTCAGATTTGTGGGTCCAGATGTGTTGTAAATGGAAAGACTACATATAATCTACCCCCAGTAATTTTTTTTAAATATAAATTTTAAAAGGAGAGTCCGTTTCCAGTTACTAAATTGACAAAGATAATGACTGTTTTTAGCCAAAGTTTAGGAAAAGGAGCACTTTCACACTGTGGTTGGGGTATACTGATGTGACATCTGGAAGACAATTATATAATAGATTGCTTTCCATTTCTACTACACTAGTCAAATGCTTCTGCAATGCCTTCCACATTTTCTATCAGTAAGTTTATCTTTCTCATATGCATTTATATTTTTGTATTGATTTTCTCGTATGCATCATTAAAGATATGTACATATTCAGGTAATTTTTAGAGCACATGCATAGCCTCTCTTCATGGGCTGAATGTTCAGCCGCACATCCGCAAGCTAGACATGATGCCTTCTTAATGGTACAGTGTGTACCCTTCTGTAAACTTGTCACAAGCAGCAGCAAAACACCTATGTGGTATGATGAATTCAGTAAACAAACTATTGCCCTTAAGTTTTTACAACATTCAACTCTTTCGGCGTCTATGAAACGGGATGGTGTATTAGTTTTTTAGGGCTGCCATAGCAAATTGCCACAAACATCGTGACTTAAAACAACGGAAATATATTCTCTCTGGGAGGCTAGAAATTTGTCATCAAAGTGTTGGCAGGGCTATGCTCTCTCTGGAAACTCTAGGGTTGATCATTCCTTACCTTCTCCAGCCTCTAGTAGTTACCACCACTCCAATCAGTCCTTGTCTTCACATGACCTTCCCCCACCCCGCAACAGCCACCCCTGCTGTGTCTCAAATATCCCTCTCCTTTCTCTTACAAGGACATCAGTGATTGGATTTAGGGGCAACCCTAAATCCAGAGTGATGTTATCTCAAGATCCTTAGTTGCATTTGAAAAGACCCTCTTTCCAAATAATGTCACATTCAGAGGCAGAACTTAGGTCTTTGGACATATCATTTAGGGGCACATCATTCAACTCACCACAGATGGAAAAAAAAAACTGCCAAGATGTAAATTCTTCTCCAGGGCTACGGTTGCACAGAATGTAGAACACAGTCATCCCGGGGTATTCTTGGGGCATTAGTTCCTGGACCCCTTTGGATATTAAGTTCCTTATGTAAAATGGCACAGTATTTGCATGTAACCTACACACATTCTCCTGTATACTTTAAATCATCTCTAGATTACTTATAATACCTAAGACAATGTAAATGCTATGTAAATAATTGTTACACTGTATTTTTAATTTTTGTCATTTCAAATATTTCCCATCCACAGTTGGTTGAATCCATGAATGAGGAGCCTGCCATATGGAAGGCCAACTGTGTGCCCAACATGGACAGAAGGCACCAATGCCAGGTTTTACCACCAAGCTTATCAAATTGTTTCTCCATTTATTGTCATTCTTGAATTATAATCATCTTTTTTGTAGGGTGCAGTCTCTTTTTTCTCTTTTTTTCCTTAAATTGCCCTATATCTGACATTCTTCCCTACTCCCCTTTTCTACCTGCATCATCTTCATTCTTACTCTCCTGCACTAGGTATCACATATAAACTACCTACTGTAGTTTATATGTGGCTCATGCCTGTAATCTCAGCACTTTGGGAGGCCAAAGCAGGTGGATCACTTGAGGTCAGGAGTTCAAGACCAGTCTGGCCAACATAGCGAAAACCCATTTCTACAAAAAATACAAAAAATAGCCGGGCATGGTGGTATGCACCTGTAATCCCAGCTACTCGGGAGACTGAGACATGAGGATAGCCTGAACCCGATAGGTGGAGGTTGCAGTGAGCCGAGATTGTGCCACTACAGCCTGGGCAACAGAGTGAGACTCTGTCTAAAAAAACAAACAAAAACAGAAAAAATGACATATTGGGCATTGAATCATACTTTATGCTCAAAAAATTTATATAAAGACATGAAGAAAAATTTTGACACTGCTTTTGTAAAAAAAAAAGAAGATCATTTTACATAACTTTGATCTGCTTTTTTCTGAAGTCTCTAAGTCAACTGAAAAAGCAAATTCTTTCCTTTAAAGGTCACATACTATCCCTGTACAGATTGCAGTAGAGGATGTTGGTGTCCCACCCAGGTCCCATTTGAATTGGCCTAGTGTACCCATCCCCAAATCCTGTGAGAAGTGGCTGCTAATGGCTTACAGCAACCTCTTCTCAGGAGAGCTACTCTAAACCCAGAGGCCACCTTGCCAGAGAGGTTATGCCAAGGAGATTTTTATGTCTGCCTTCTTCCTGTGTGTCTGTACCCATAGACAATGACTTTATACATATATCCTTTTTAAGAAGGCCAGTAACTTTGTTGTATTCTTACCTACTTATGTTTTCATTTGTGAGTTAGAGTCTAATGAGTGAAATCTCTAGGTCAGAAAAAGATATTTTATTAAATTAGATTTATACTTAGTACTCTGCTAAGTATTACCTCATTATTTTGCAAAAAACTGTAACAATTTGTATCTCTATATCAGCCATTCATGAGTACCATTTTCCATAACCTCATTATCTATTGTCCCTGCCAGTTAGTAATAGGTACTATGTTTCTTTTTTATTTTACCTATTATTAGTTCCTTGTTATTTTGTTTTGAAGTTTCTGATTACTAATGAATTGGAGCATTTAAAAAAGATAGTGCTAGCCATTTGATTTGTTCTTCTTTGAATTATCTATATTTATTGTCCATTTTCTTATTTTTCTTATTTGTAAGAGTGCTTTGTGCATTGTTACTAAAGATATTAACCTTTCATCCATCCTCTTTGGTACAAATATTTTTTGCAAATTGTTTTCTATTTCTTTCAATCACAGGATGCTTTACCCATTAAAAGGCTTTAATTTTTCTCTAATCAAATACATTTATGTTTTCTAGTCTGGGTTTCTTATCTTGATTAAAAACCCTTAGGTCTTTTAAATATTCTCCTAAGCATTTTGCCTTGTACATTTAAGTTTTAATCTAGCTGTAATTTTATATATATATGATATAAGGTAGAGGTTCAATTTAATTTTCTTCTAGATGGAAAACCAGTTGTGCTGACATCAATTATTTTTAAAAAATTCTTTTCCCAACAAGTTGAAATACCACCTTTGTCATATATTACATTCTCATTTATGTTGAAATCCATTTATAAACTGTCTTTTCTTTTTGACTGATTTATTTACCTGTTCTTAAAGCAATATCACACCTATTGATTATAATGATCTCTTAAAATTTTTCATATCTGGTAAAGGAATTCCCTACTTCACTATTTTTCCTCTTTAATATACCCCTTGGCTATTTTTGAGTTTTATTCTTTCATATAAATTTATAGATCATTTCAAGTAATTATATAATGAATTACCTTGGAATTCAATTTAGGTTTATATATTAATTTGCAGAAAAATTAACATTCTTGGGTTATTAAATGTTTCCACTCAAGAATGTGGTAGTCATTCCATTTATTCAAATAATATTTAATTATCTTTATTGAGATTTTAAGGTTTTCACCATAGGTTTTAAACCTTTTTATGTTAATTTTTAAGCATTTTGTTGTTATGTTGCTATTTGGAGTGCAATAATTTTTAATACTAATTTTCAATAATTTTCAATTACTAAATGTCCAATACTATATTACTGTATTTTCTATAATTTGGAAGACCATGAATACTGTTCACTGCTAATGGAGATAATAAAGCACAGATACTTTTAAGATCCATGAGGTTGTTTTCTTTTTCACATTTAACTTTTCTAAAATTGGAGTGTGTCTTAAAATCAAAGGATACTTTGACTTTAAAAAGTTTTTCTTTAAAAAATGTAAAAAATATATTTTTTAAAGAAAAACCAAATCATATACAATAAAAAATTATATTTAAAGTTGATAATGTTTTACAGACATCAATTTTACAGACTTCTACAGATTTAAGAAAATAAGTGAATCTATGCAGTTTACAGAGCTGAAAGGAAGTGTGGCATAACTATAGAGAATTCTGGTATTTTGAAGACAGAAGGACCCAGGTTTAAATACTTGAATAAACTCTAACTTTTGTGAGCTTTTTAACCTTATGTGGTTGTTCTTAAGGACCAATGAAATGAATTAAAAGCTGTTACTACAGAGCCAGGCACATAATCCACACTCAATAAATAGGAGGTAGGCAAAATCTTCCAGTAAATTCCAACAGACTGACAATCCCACATTATTTTAGCAATTAAAAAAAATACACACACACAGAGTCAGAATGTCTTAAAAAATTTAACTGAGATAAGACAAAACTACAAATTTATAAGTTGAGTGGAGTTGTTACAAGGATACTTAATCATTTACTTAAATTTGAAGTCCTCTTAGACGCTTAGTAACTTAACTAGGAATAGTCTCATAATTCTCTTAGGTTGTGTTAGGGACTACACACAAGGGGCATATTTATTAAATCTCCCAACAGTCTTAGTCCACTAGAAATATAGATTGATGTACTAAAGTTTACTTTTTATTAGCACATTGGATATATCTATGAGTATCAAGTAGGTGATTTTATTACATAGGAATTTAATATTCCCTGGATTTTAAAAAAATTGATTTTTTATCAACAACTTATTAATTAAAATTTGTTCCCAATGGCTGGTGCTTAAAATATTATCAAAACTATTATTTTGCAAGTCTTTACTTCTTTAATCTAATTTATTTTGTTTGGCTGAAAGAAATGAATAAATACACATGAAGTAAGTTTCAATCTATTTTACAATTGTATAAAAGCTTAGATATTCTTAGGTTACTTATCAAAATTAAATAACTTTTAAAAACTAAAACAGAAATTCCTATCAATTTCTCAAGAGAAATTATCAGTCATTCTTATTTATTTTACTTAAGAATTTGCTATGTATGAACATTTTATTAAATTAGATTTATACTTAATGATAAAGTATAATGAAAAATTTTGTCAATGTTTATAGCATATGAAACCAAGGTCTTTAAAACACAAATGAATTCAAGTTCTTGTTTAAATACCTTTTTTGCTCTTTACTGAGCATTGTAAGGAATACCTTTGTAATTTTCTACTATAAATTAATTATTGATAATCCTCATAGATGAACCTCTCTTCTCATATTTGAATGCTTTCTGGGTTTATTTTCATTGTAACGAATGCTCTGATGTAAACACTAGGATTGTGCTTTGGAAACAATTTTTAAAAATGAAATTAAATATGGTATATTTGCAGGTTGTTTTGGTCCTATAATTCTTACTTTCTTAGAACCAAATTAAGTTTCTCCTCATTCACAGAGGTGGCAGTGAGCCAAGACCACACCACTACGCTCTAGCCTGGTCTACAGAGTGTGACCCTGTCTCAAAAAAAAAAAGTTTCTCCCTATTCATTCAATGAAGACCTATATTGTTTACTATATCAAGTCATTGTGCATATATTTTCCCTGTTCAGCTTCAATTCTTCAATTCATTTGTTGAGCTTCAATTCATTTGTTGAGCTCCTAGCACCATAGCTAGGGATACCATAGTAAGTAGGAAAAGATACCATAGTAAGTAGGAAAAGACATAGTTCCTGTTCTGACTGAGCTTAACATCTAAAAATCACCCACATAAAGGCACATTTACAACTAAACTATTAAGAAGAGATAGTCAATCTGTTATTTTGCTTTGTTTCATTTTTCTCTTTCTTTTTCTTTTTTCTTTTAGACAGTCTCACTCTGTTGCCCAGGCTAGAATGCAGTGGTACAATCTCAGCTCACTGCAACCTCTGCCTCCTGGGTTCAAGTGATTCTTGTGCCTCAGACTCCTGAGTGGCTTGGATTACAAGTGTGTGCCATCATACCTGGTTAATTTTTGTATTTTTAGTAGAGGCTGGGTCTTGCCATATTGCCTAGGCTGGTCTCAAACTCCTGGCCTCAAGTGAACCACCAACCTTGACCTATCAAAGTGCTGGGATTAAAGACATGTGCCACTATCCTTGGCCTGATAATCTGTGTTTTAAGAGGATATAATAGGAATAAGAGAGATCTTTTAGATATCAAGGTTATTAGATTTAATTAAAATAAGGGAAAAATGAGATTATTCCAGACAGAAAGAACAGCATATACAAAGGCAATGTTGTAGGAAGGAACATACATGAAGAACTGGAAGAAGGTCACTGTGGGCAAAGCTTAGAGTAGACAGTGAGGGCCAATACTATGGAAGATGTCTCTGAAGATACAGGTTGCGGCCAGGCCAGGCCAAACTTTGTGATGGTGAAGAGTTTGGAATTAATCTAAAAGCAATGGAAATTCTTTAAATTTTTTTTTTTTGTAGAGATGGGGTCTCACTGTGTTGCCCCGGCTGGTCTTTAACTCCTGAGCTCAAGTGGTCCTCCTGCCTCAGCTTCCTGAGGAAGATTACAGGTGTGAGCCACCACACCTGGCCTGCAATGGAAATCCTGACATTGTTTTAATTGAGGTAGGAGGGCAGTAAGGGGGGAAATGGTGAGTTTGAGGAGGAGAGACTGGTTAGGAAGTTACTCATTAGAATAGTGAAGGGATTATGGCACATGGTGTGTCGGTATAGGTGAGAGACACAGATAGATTCAAGAAACATTTAGCAGATGCATCCAGGAGTAGTTGTGATAACTTCAATAATCACAAATGGACAATTAGCCAGGTGCAGTAACTCATGCCTATAATCCTAGAACTTTGGGAGGTTGAAATGGGCAGATCCCTTGAGCTCAGGAGTTCAAGACCAGCCTTGGCAACATGGCAAGACCCTGTCTCTACTTAAAAATACAAAAAATAGCCAGGTGTGGTGGCATGTGTCTGTGGTCCCAGCTACTTGGGAGGCTTCACTTGGTGGATGTTTCAGTAAGCTGAGATGGCACCACTGCACTGCAGCCTGGGACAGAGCAAGACCCTGTCTCAAAACAAGAAGAAGAAACAAAATAAACGGTCAATTGGATGGTTAGAGTTAACTCTCTGTTTTTAACTTTATTTGATGACTGGAAGAGCACAGGGTTTGCAAGAGGGGTAATAGTTTTGTTTTGAACATAATGAATCTGAATTGGTTTCTTGCTAATCAAGTGAAGGGATTACTAAGACAGATCTAGTGATCTGGAGTTCAGAAGATAAATCTGGCCTAGAAATACAAATATGTGAGTCAGTTTCATCTAGGCTGTTATAGTTTGGATATTTGACCCTCCAAATCTTGTGTTGAAATTTGACCCCCAATTTTGGAGGTGGAGCTAGTGGGAGGTCTTCGGTCACATGGGGTTGCGTCCCTCATGAATAGCTTGGTGCTGTCTTCTAAGTCTTGAGTGAGTTTTTGCTCTATTAGTTCCTGCAAGAGCAAGTTGTTAAAAAGAGCCTGACACCTCCTATTTGCCTCTACTCTCACCACGTGATTTCTGCACAGGCCAGCTTCCCTTTGCCTTCTGCCATGAGTAGAAGCAGCCTGGGTCCCTCACCAGGTGCAGATGCTGCTGCCATGCTCCTTGTATAGCCTGCAGTACTGTGAACCAAATAAACCTTTTTTCTGTATAAGTTATCCAGCCAGGTATTCCTTTATAACAGCATGAATGGACTAACATGATGGTATTGAAGCTGTTTATTCACTAATTCATTCAATCAGCATGTTTAGCACACTCCTACTATGTGCTGGGCACTGTTTTAGATTCTAGGGATTCATATAAATTTTAGAGTCAGCTTGACATGTTCCACGAAAATCTTTTAAGATTTTAATTGGAATTGCATTATTTGTATAACTGATACCTGTGTAACATTCGGGCTTTTCATCCTGAAAAAAGGGTGTCTTTCTTTTTACTTGAATTTTATTTAGTTATTTAATATTTTTGTAGTTTTTTTATTTCATTATGTATTTTGCATGTTTCTTTTGTTGAGTTTATTTCCAGTTATTTTATAAGTTTTTAATTAATTGCAAATGGAATCTGTTTTTTAGAAATGGAGTCTTGCTCCATCACCTTGGGTACAGTGCAGTGGTGCAATTGTAGTTCACTGTAGTCTCAAACTCCTGGGTTCAAGCAATCCTCCCACCTTGGCCTCACAAAATTCAGGGATTATAGGCATGAGCTGCCACACTCAGCCAGTCTCTTCCTTTCTTTTTGGACTTCATTGCATTGGCTAGAACTGCCAGTACAATTTGAAAAGTAAGAAGGCTAGTTGGAGCTTCTTTTATTTTCTTTTGTGATTTTTCAAGTGATGTAGGATTTTTGCTCTTTAGCTTAGCCAGGTCCAGGTTCTTGTCTCATGGTCAGAAAGAATTAGATGCATAGGCACCAGAGAGTGAGTAGTGTAGAATATATTAAGTGAAAGGAAAGCTCACTGCAAAGAGAGGGATCCTGAAAGCAGGTTGCCAGTTGCCCCCTTCGCAGTTGAATACAAGGGTGTAAGGCACAAATTTCTGGTGGCTCTACCCCATCCTTCCAGTGCATCTGTGAGCCCTTAGTCTGAGCCACTCCATATTAATTTATTTCCCTACTGTGCACGTGTTAAGGAATGGAATTTTCTGCTGTGGACATGTTCAGGCAATACTCCTTTGGAAGTTGCGTTATCTGCACAAAACATCTCACGTAAGTACTGGTGGAGCTGGTCAGACATTCTCCAGGGATCCTTCCCTTACCGTCTGCCTAAGCAAACTGGCTAACTTCTTTCACAAGTTTTTCAAACTTATATATCATTCCCTTGCTAAATAACATATTTTTGGTGATATAGATAGTAATGTCCTCAAATGCTTGAATTTACAATAAAATAATATATAAAGTAATTTGATTTATAGACTTTATTTTATTTTTACAAATGTGAAAATGTTAAATTTTACTGTTCAGGCTGAGTGCGGTGGTTCACACTTGTAATCCCAGCACTTTGGGAGGTGAAGGCAGGTGGATCACTTGAGGCCAGGATTTTGAGACCAGCCTGGCCAACGTGGTGAAGCCTGGTCTCTACTAAAAATACAAATATTAGCTGGGTATGGGGGTGAGCACTGGTAATCCCAGCCACTCGGGAGACTGAGGCAGGAGAATCTCTTGAACCCAGGAGGCAGAGGTTGCAGTGAGCCAAGATCATACCACTGCACTCCAGCCTGAGCAACAGAGCAAGGCTCCATCTCAAAAAACAAAAAAGAAAAAAGAAAAATTTTACTGTTCAAGTGAATTCTCTGAAAAAATTATTGATATAAGATGGACTTGCCAATTCAAAACAAGAAGGATCCGTCTGGTTTTTCTGTTTGAGATTTATGTCCTAAAGTATATCAAGTGAGTTTAGAAAGTATCAGAAATAACCAAGCCTAATTGGAGTGTGTTTCTGAAAGACTACAAAAATGCTAGTCTCTCTATTAATGATGACCGTGTAGCATGTGCTACAAATAACATTTTGCTTCCTGTTAATAACAGCTTGCCATCTAAAAAGAATAATGCAAAGTTTGATGAGTACTACTTTAAAAATAAATATTGCTTTTATTTTCAGTGAAGTAGAAACCACTGCTTTTGTCTTGATTTTATATTTCCAATGGCTACAAAAATAAATATGCCCAAAGGTACATCAGATAGCCATTGTGCAGCTCTGAATTCAAGGTATAGCCAACCTGACTTTTTGTGAAGAGCGTATTATTATTCATTTTCAAAATATTTGGTTGGCCAGAATTATCTGACCTGCCCACAAAATTGCATAATTTTAATGGAATTTAATGTCAAAATGAATAAAACGATGATGACTTTGGCACACCCACTCTGTAGATAAAAACAAATGATTTAGTTCTAGAAAAATATACATTGTAAAAAGGAAAGCATTTGACTAAAATGGTCAGCTATTCATATTTCCAGGCAAAATATGTATTGACTTTCAAATTATGAATGATTGAGACTATTGTCTGGCTTCAACTAAACTACACAGCAAGTAGCTTTCCTTTTGTTCAATTATACTACCCTGTTACCAAGAATTTTAGAAATGCTGTGTAACACTGGACAACCCCATATCACTTCACACATTTAAACATATATAGATGATTGAAAAATTTAGATGTATATTTCAAATTTAATTGTTGCTTAGAGTTTTATTCCTAACTACAAAGATAAAAATTATATTAAAAATATTAATCATGATTTTCTCTGGGTGATGAAATTATGGGTGACTTTATCTTTCGACTTTTCTGTATTTTTAAAATTATTTACAATGGCCATATATTAATTAATGAACAACCATCTAGTATTTTTAGAAATGAATCAAGCCAATCGGAAATATGTTTATTAGAGTAAATCTCCCCAAGGTCAGAAATTTTGCAGGTGTTTCTGAGCTAGAAATAAATCTTGTGCTCTTTCTCAGATCTCTACCCTCCACCAGCCTCCCCTCTCTTGGGGGTGAAACTTGAGATCTCCGAGCCAAGCCTGGTAGACAGAGGGAGACTCCTTCTCAAAAAAAAAAAAAAGGAACAAGTTGACCAACAGGAAACGGGAGATAGGAAGGAACTAGCAGAATAATTCACCTGGTGCTATCTTTATGTACAATTGCCAAGGTGGTTGTACTACTTTATGCCTTGATTAGCAGTGATACCCAAATCTCATCTTGAATTGTAATTCTCGTAATTCCCATGTTTCATGGGAGGGACCTTCCAATTACCAGTGGAAGGTAATTGAATTGTGGGGGCAGGTCTTTTCTGTGCTGTTTTCATGGTAGTGAATAAGTCTCACAAGATCTGATGGTTTTATAAATAGGAGTTCCCTGCAAAAGCTCTCTTGACTGCTGCCATGTAAGATGTGACTTTGCTTCTTCTTTGCCTTCTGTCATGATTGTGAGGCCTCCCCAACCCTGTGGAACTGTGAGTCCATTAAACCTCTTTCCTTTGTAAATTACCCAGTCTCAGGTATGTCTTTATTAGCAGTGTGAGAACAGACTAACACAAGCAGTAAGTACACATTCCTGTCTCCCACATCTTCACCTGTGTTTGGTCTGGTTTGGTCAATTATCAGACCACATTACCTCAAAGGTAGGGACCTGAGTTTGTTCACCTCTCTCTCCACCCCATCCCACCTATACACACTCATTGCCCCTGTATTGTGGAGATTAGGACCATTACATGAATGCTGAAGCAAGAACTCATTAAATTTGTTTCATTCATTCAGAGACCATTTAGTACCTCCTGTGTACTACACTTGGGGAACAGATGATAAAGGAGCAAACAAGGTAGCTTTCAAAAAGCCACCAGCCTGGTGGGATCATTGGGCAGACACTTTAACATCTGGCCCAGTACCCTGCAATAAGTGCTGTGGTGAAGCTGTATGCATGTTCAGGAGAAAGGGTGTGAGGTTGTAACTGATTTTATTTGGGCAAAAAAAAGGGGCAGTCAAGGCAAGGTCACCCAGGAAATAGCATTTGTGCTGAATCTTAGAGGTGAACAGTAATTGCCTTGCCCAGTACACCAGACTTCTTTTTTTTTTTTTCTGAGACAAAGTCTTACTCTGTTGCTCAGGCTGGAGTATAATGTCACAATCTTAGCTCACTGCAACCTCTGCCTCCTGGGTTCAAGCAATTCTCCTGCTTGAGCCTCCTGAATGGCTGGGATTACAGATGTGCACCACCATGCTCGGCTAATTTTTATATCTTTAGTAGAGATGGGGTTTCACCACGTTGGCCAGGCTGGTATCAAACTCCTGACCTCAAGTGATCTGCCCACCTCAGCCTCCCAAAGTGCTGGGATTACAGGTGTGAGCCACGGCCCCTGGCCCAGTATATACCAAACTTCTACAAGGACTAACAATGCTAATTTAAGGCTTAAAACTATAACTCTGAGTCATTCACCCCTTTGGGTCAGCTGCCTTTCCTTTTAAACTCACCTGTAAAAGATGTTTTGTTTCAAACTAATGGTGTTAAAATGTGTAAAAACACTTCCAGCTCAAAAAATTCATATAAAATAATCACTGAACAATTTTACTTATTTGAATATTTATTTCTAAAGCTTCCAAGAATAAGAAATACTAAAATTTAAGAAATAAAAATAGCCTAAATCTTTATTATAATTTTGTATGGTGGAAACAAGAGTCTAGAGAGAGAAGACTTGGCTCTCCTGCTTATCGGCTACTGGATGCTGTCACTCATGTCATTTAACTTTTCTGCCTCCCTCATAAGGGAAACATTACTGAAAAAATAAAGACATCAGGCCTGGATCGTGGCATCCTCTTACTCTCTAATACAGGAGTATTTTCTAAACGTTTAGGGTCCCAGAACAATGTTATCATTAAGAGCGTGGATGTAACAGGCTGGGCTTGATGGCTCAGGCCTGTAATCCAAACACTTCGTTAGGCCAAGGCGGGCAGATCACTTGCACTCAGGAGTTCAGAACTGGCCTGCTTAACACAGTGAGATTCCATCTCTACAAAAAATACAAAAATTAGCCAGATATAGTAGTGCATGCCTGTAGTCCCAGCTACTTTGGAGGCTGAGGCAGGAGAATTGCTTGAGCCCAGGAGGTTGTGGTTATAGTGAGCCATGATTGCACCACTGCACTCCAGCCTGGGCAACAGAGGGAGACTGTCTAAAAAAAAAAAAAAAAAAAAAAAAAAAGCATGGATTTGATGTTAAATGAACTTCATTTTAGCCCCAATTCTCTTAATTCCTAATGATTGACACTGGACAAATCATTAAACTTTTCTGCGCTTCCGTTTTATCATCTGTAAAATGGGAATAGCTACTGCATGAGGGTGCTGTGGGAATTGAGTGAAATAATTAGTGTAATGTGCTGAGCACAGTGTCAAACATAGGAAGCCCTCAATAAATATTTGCTGGTAGAATGATTTATTAATGGGATAGTGATATAATTCCATTTCAGAGTGGACTTCTGGTGGGACATAGAATTTGATAGAAATACAGGTTTTCCAATTCTACGAGGAAGCTATATTTGAATAATAGTAAATGTGAATCCTAATAGAATTATAGTACTAAAGTTAACTTGTTACTTTTTTTTTTTTTTTTTTTTTTTTTTTTGAGGCGGGATCTCACTCTTTCTCCTGGGCTCGGCTCAGAGATCTTGGCTCACTGCAACCTCCACCTCCCAGGTTCAAGTGATTCTCCTGCCTCAGCCTCCCGAGTAGCTGGGATTACAGGTGCCTGCCACCATGCGCAACTAATTTTTATATTTTTGATAGAGACAGGGTTGTGCTATGTTAGCCAGGCTGGTCTCAAACTCCTGACCTCAAGTGGTCTACCTGCCTCTACCTCCCAAAGTGCTGGAATTACAGGATTGAGTCACCATGCACAGCCCGTTTTAATTTTTCAGCCTGTTTCTTTTTGTTGGGAGAAAAGACAGACAGGGTGGGAAGCCTATTGGTTAAAAGAGACTCAAGAGATACAGTAATCAAATGCAACATATGGTCCCTGGATCCTGAATAAAAAGTTAAACAAAAAAAAAATCGTAAGACAATGAGGAAAATTATAGTAGACTCACTATTTGATAAATTATTTTTGTCAATTAATTTTAGTAATGGTATTGTGGTTTTTAAAAGGTGTGTGTGTGTGTGTGTAATGAAGTTTTTGCAAATGAAATATAACGGATTTGCTTTAAATCATCTAGTGAGGGAAATAAGGATGTACGTGGGGTGTGGAAGAAACAAGATAAGTAATAAATGTTGATACTCCATAAGGGGTAGCTGAGGGCTCATTATACTCTATCCTCTATTTCTGTGTGTATTTGAAAAGTGTAAAATGTTTTCTTTCACAAGAGAGCAGTAGCAATTTATGTAAGTCCTATGATTCAGTATTAGAAAAGCTCTTTTTCTTTTAAATTGTTGAGTGCCATGTTAATCATCTCAATTTCTGATATCTTTGACATAAAAATATTTATAGAGCATACCTTTGAATTTCTGCCTCTAAGTGCTTTTATACTTTATGAAACTCAAAAGAACCTTTCTGGGCACCTTGGCTCAATGCAGGTGAAAAAAACATTGAAAAATGGAATAATGATTAAGAAATTTTCAAAAGGTCTTAAAATGATTAGGCTCCCAAAGGAACAGAATTATATTTTATTTTATATTGCACCTATTGATAGAAGAGTCAAAGGATAAAAAGGGATTTTAGAAGAGGCACACTTTAAGAACATCTGAACTGTAAAATGTCATCCATGATAATTACTCATTTAGCAAAGGATTTGCTTCAGCCTTCCTTTAAATAGTGGCTTCCACCTGAGCACTAAAATAAACAGCCCAAATGTGATTAACTATCTTTTTTTTTTTTTTTTTTTTTTGAGACATAGTCTTGCTCTGTCACCAGGCTGGAGTGCAATGGCACCATCTTGGCTCACTGCAAACTCTGCCTCTTGGGTTCAAGTGATTCTCCTTCCTCAGCCTCCTGAGTAACTGGGCTTACAGGCATCCACCACCAGGCCCAGCTGATTTTTTGTGTTTTTAGTAGAGACAGGTTTCACCATGTTGGCCAGGCTGGTCTCAAACTCCTGACCTCGTGATCCACCTGCCTCAGCCTCCCAAACTGCTAGGATTACAGGCGTGAGCCACTGCCCCCAGCCTAAGTATCATTTTAAAGAACACACCTGTTAGACAGGATACCTGTAATTACATTCTGAACTGAAACCTTCCAAAAGATTGGTTAGTATTTCTGTTGTTTGTTTTGTGCTTTATGGGATAATTACATACATAGAAAAAAGTGTACATAAACATACCTCTTGATGCATATTCACAGGCTGAACATGTGTATGTAACCAGCAGCCAGATGAAACAGGACATTCATCCTCTGTGTCACCTTCCAGTTGCCTCTTCCTCCCAGGAGAAGCTACTATCCCAACTTCTAACACATAGATTAGCTTTGCTTGGTTTTTGTACTTTACATAAATAAAATCAAATAGTATTTTTTATGTCTAATTTCCTTCACTTATCTTTATGTTTGTAACATTTATCCATGTTGTTTTGTGTTTCATTCTCATTGTTGTTTTATATTGTGTTGTCTAAATAGACCACAATGTATTCATCTTTCCATTTTCCCATTGATGAACATTTGGGTTGTTTTCAGTTTGGGACTATTATGAATAGTGTTGCTAACAGGATTCTCCTGCATATCATTTGGTTTGCATTACTACATATTTCTATTGGTATCCATTAATCTGAGAGAAATTGCTAGAACAAGACCACATGCTGACAGTCAGCATGAGCTGATGTGGCCAAAGAGGTACTCACAACTACCAGAGCGTGAGCATTCCAGTTGCTCCAAATCCTACTCAATATTTGATATTTTCTGACTTTTTAAACTTTACTCATTCTGGAGGATTTTAATTTGTAAATGGTTTTAATTTACATTTCACTCATGACTAATGAAGTTGAGCACAGTTTCAAGTTCTTACTGGCCATTTAGATATTCTCTTTGAATTTATCTTTCGTAAGATATTGTCTGTTCAAATCCTTTGTTAATTTCTATCAGATTACCTTGTCATATTTTCATATTGACTTGTAGGAGTTCTTTATATATTCTGAATTAACATCTTTTATTGAATACATGCATTGCAAATATTTTTTCTGTGGTTTGTGTTTTAACTCCCTTTATGGGAACTTTTGATAAACAGAAGTTTGTAATTTTAACATAATCCAATTTTTAAAATTATTTCTGTTTTAAAAAAGTTTTATTATTGTATCTTTCATACATTGATTTGAAATTCACTTGGACTTGATGTATGTGTTGGTGTCAAATTATATATATACATATATATGCATATATATGCATACATATGTGTGTGTGTATATTTATATGTAGAGAGAGAGCGCGCTTGTACTTAATGAAAAGGTCATTCTTTACTGGCGTGCAAAGCCACTTTTGTCATAGATAAGTAACCATGTATATGTGTAAACAGAATTGAATGTGGGATGTATTTGACGGGGGAGGGGGAGAAAAGTGTTTATTCTTACGTACATTAAAATGTTTTAAAAATGTAAGCTTCCCAAATGCATATTCTTGTTACTCATACCCACAATCAGTGCTCATGAACAAGGTAATATAGATGAAATCGATACTTTTTAGCCATCTCTGAATATAATATCTTCCATTTCTTGCATTGGATGGAAAAATGATTGAAACCATGCTACCATACAAACACCACATAAATAAGCCTGAGTTAAAAACATCTGGCAACAACAAGCACAGTTAAGCAAAAGCCATAAAATATCTATCATTTATGAAGGAAATACAAGGAAAATTCTTTAAGAATCCATATTCTTAATGACCAACATAAATCAGCTTGTGTATCATAAAACAAAATTTCTCCTGCCTCCTCCACCTGTCTTCATTATTTATTAGTTTGCCTTGCTTTAAAATCTACCCAGAGGAGTAGCAAGGACAAGAGTGGAATCAGCTCCCATCAGTGCAATTGAAAAGGATGAGCCCAGGGAGCACTGGAGGTGCAAGAAGAGGATAAAGCGCATGAATTTATTTATCTTCTTAACTTTGAAGGCCTTGGATTAGAAATCACAGGGCTTGGTTTTATCCTCAGCCTCAGGAAGACAGTCACATTATCTGTGACAGGTAATTGTCCAAAACACTTTTGTTGTCAACCTTTTCCTACATATTCCTAATCAGGTTAGAATATTTCAGACCCATTTGCTCAAATCTTAGCCTGTAGTCTTAATTGCTGACAATTTTACTCTTTCTTTCTCAAAATGGATAATAAAGATTTATTATCCTGTGAGCTGAGATTTTTCTTTTAACTGAAATATGAAATGTCAAATGAACCAATCTTTCATCGCTATCTGTTGTGGAAGATGAGTATAAACCATGGAAGTTTAGTAAATAGGAAATGAAAAAACAAGAAGGATATGAACTTCCTTTAACACATCAGCCTCATCCTTTTACAAAGAAACCAGAAGCCAAGAAAAACAGCAAGACTTGTTCAAGGTCTAGCAGGGAGCTAATGAGAGAGCAGAGATTGGACTCTAGATTTGCCATACTCTTCCAACACATTCATTTTATTGAGTGCATTCAGTTTTTATTTCAAAGGATGGCATCGGGCAGCAAAATTTAAGTCATGGGAAATCCCTGTGTATCAATTACCTATTGGCTACAAAATGAACTACCCCCAGCTTGGTGGTGTAAAACAGCAACAAACATTTTGTTGTTGTTATTATTATCTTGAGACAGGGTCTTGCTCTGTCACCCAGGCTGGAGTGCGATGGCCAGATCATGGCTCACTGCAGCCTCAATTTCCCTGGGCTCAAGCAATCCTCCTGCCTCAGCCCCCCAAGTAGCTGAAATTACAGGTGTGTTCTACCATGCCTGGCTAAATTTTTTTGGAATGTATTTTAAAAGTGGAGTTTTGCCATGTTATCTGGGCTAGTCTCGAACTCCTGAGCTCAAGCAATCTGCCCACTTCAGCCTCCCAAAGTGCTGGGATAACAGGCCTGAGTCACTGCGCCTGTTGTTATTATTAACTCTCGTGGTTTTGGAGATTCACTGGAGTCAGCTATGTAGTTCTCAGTCAGGAGTCTATATGCAGTTGCAGTCAGCTGGCAGCTAGAGCCTCCTAACGTCTTCTTCACTCACATGTCTGATGACTGAGGCTGATGTTGCTGTCTTCTGTGACTTCAGTGAAACCTGTGAGCCAGAACACTTACATATGGCTTTTCTACCTGGCCTGGGTTTCATCAGGGCATGGTGTCTGGATTTCAAGAGCAAGTGTCCTAGGAGAAACCAAACAGAAATTGCATCATCCTTTATAGTCCAACTTCAGAAGTTACAGGGCCACTATCATTATTGCCACAGCACACTGAGATTTAAGAAGAAGGTACATAGCCCTTATATCTCCATGGGAAGAGTGTAAGAAGAGCATGTGCGATAGAAGATAGTATTGTGATCGTTTTGGAAAACGCAATCTGCTATACGATGGTATCATGAAGAATCTATCTGATCTTTGTTCTCAGTTTCTGACACAGAGCTTCAAAAACACTTAGAATTTCCTGTGGTAGGAGTGTTTCTATTATGCTAACAAGGTGATTCATGGTGGAACATTAGCGTTAGGGTGGGAGCTGGCTACCAGAAAGACCAACCATGTGATTAGAAGGCTGCCTCTTTGGGTTAGTCTGATCTCCAGGGATGGGAGAGGAACTGGAGACTGAGTTCAATCATATGCCAATAATGTAATCAGTCATGCACAGGTAGTAAAATTCCAGTAAAAACTCTGGACATTGAGGTTCTGTGGAGCTTTCTAGTTGGTGCACACATCAATGCTCTGGGAGGGTGATGCACCATGATTCCACAAGGGAAGGGCTTAGAAGTTCTGTGTCTCCGCCTTCCTCAAATCTTGTCCTATGCATTTCTTCATTTGGCTGTTTCTGATCCGTATCTTTTATAATAAAATGGCGATCACAAGTACAGAACTTTCCTGAGTTCTGGAATTCAGCAAATTATCAAAACTGAGGGTGTCACGGGAAAGCCTGAACTTGGAACTGGCTGTTCAGAAGTGCAAGTATCCCGGGAACCACTTGTGTCTGATGTAGAAAGTGAGGTTGATCTTGTGGAGGACTAACCCCCTAACCTGTGGGGTCTATACTGTTAAAAGAAAAGCTGTAGACAAATTAAATTTAACAGAGTTTAATGGAGCAAAGAACAATTCTTGAATCAGGCAGTCTTCCAAGCCAGAGTAACCTCGGAGAGACTCCAGTGTAGCCAGGTGATAGAAGATTTACGGGCAGAAAAAAGAAAGTGGCCTACAGAAAACAGAAGTGAGGTAGAGAAATAGCCACATTGGTTACAGCTTGGTGTTTGCCTTACTTGAACATGCTTTGAATAGTTGGTCACCTTAGATTGGCCAAAACTTGGTGACTGGCACAAAAGTAGGTTAGTCTGTTTATATAACCATTTATATTTCAGTTTATTAAGTACAGAGAAACCTTTAGGATGAACTTAAAATATTTAAGGAGGCAGCTTTAGGCTAAGCCTCATTTAACTGTACTCATTCTGGGTAAGTAGTGTCAGAATTGAACTGTAGGACACACAGTTGGTGTCATAGAACTGGTATCAGAATACTCGTACACTGTGATATTTTCAGCTACCAAGTTTTCTTTTTATTATTCTCACTTATCTTAAAAGGAAATTTTATTTAGGTGGTACCCACTCTACATGCTGGACACAGCTTACAGGTATTCCAAAAATCTTAGAGAGCATTCTGTTTTTGTCTCCAAAGCTCTCTCTTTTCCATTTTCTCCCTATGTCAAAGATACCTAGTGAACATTTGCAATTTCCACTCTAGTGAATTTCCTATCCTGTCTTCAGTTTTAAGGATCTTGAAGGCTTAGATAGCACTTCTTTCTGACAGGTCAGAGGGTGTTCTGCTCTGATGGAGATAATTACAGCAACATCTCCAGTACTCAATCCTTGAATCTTTTCTCGTTTTCTGCCTACATTCTCTCTTTAGTTGATTTCATCCTGAATCATGGCTTTAAGTACCAGCTATCTACTCCCACCAGGATGTCTCCTCTGAACTCCAGATTTTTATATTAAATTGCCCAGTCAACATTTCCACTCACATGTTTAATACTCATCTCAAACTTAACATGTACAACCCTAAGCTCATATGGTTTTCTCCAAATCCTGTGCCTCTCACAGTTTTCCTAATCTCAGGTAATGCTGCCTTTATCATTCTGGTTGCCCAGGTGCCATCCTTAACTCTTTTTCTTTTGTATTCTGTGCATAATCCATCAGCAAGTTCTAACAGACCTATTTCTAAATATGTTCCAAATTTAATTATATCTCTCTAACCATCACTGTCACCATTATTTATTGACTATACTATTACCAAGTCCTCTTAATTGGTCTTCTTGCATCCACCCTTGCCTCATCCCACAGTCTGTTCTCAACACAGAGGGCAAAGAGATTGTGTTAAAAATTAGTTAATAAATATGTTAGATCATGTCACTTCTCAAACCCTCCAATTTTACTCTATCCCATTCAGAGTAAAATACAAGGTTGTTAGTAAAACGCACAGACATTACAGGGCCTAGTTTCCTTACCTCTCTGATTTTGTATTCCAACTTCATCCTTTTATTCACTGCATTGCAACCACGATGGTCTTCCTGTTCCTCCAGCACATCAGACACACTCCCACCTCAGGGCTATGGTACTAGCTATTCTCTTTGCTTGGAATTTCACTCCCTTGTACGCACATGGCTCACCCCTTGCTTACCTCAGATTACTACTCAAAATTCTGCTTTTTAGTAAGACTTTCACAGATCACCTTATTTAAAATTTCAAACTTCCCCCTTTCTGGATATTCATGGTTTGATTTTTCCTGCTTGATTTTTCTCCTTAGCTAGTATTACTATCTAACATATTATATATTTTACTTATTCAATGCCCAATTAGGAGCCAAATCAAATACTTTTAAGCAACTTGAGAATTTGGAAAAGGGGGAGATTCATAAGGAAAGACTTCATGGAGCTGGAGGATTTCAGCTGACTTTTGAAGAAATCAGCGGACTTTGAATAGTTAATGAGATGCGTATGGGTAAAACAGTTAAAAGTTACCTTTTCATCACCCATTGCAAGGGTCAGAGCTGACCCATCTATAACAAAAGACAGATTAACAAGAGAAAAATGTAACAAATGTATTTAATTAAAGTTTTATATGGTATAAAATCTTCAGAAATGAAGACCCAAAGATGCAGGGAAAACTGTCTTTTTGGGCTAAGTCTGATGAAATGAGTGGATAGCTGAGGAGAAACCTGACTGGACAAAAAGTCCATGATCTAATGGTGATCAACTGAGGAGGGAATCCAGCAAAGTCCTTTTGTTCAACTTCTTCTTGGTCTCTGGGTGTAGCATTTCTTTCCTCCAGGACATTTGTCATATGAAGGTCTTACGACCTACTTTCAGGAAAGGTAGGACATAAGGTCTTATGGCTTGCTTTGGGGAGAAAAAGGGGTGAGAGACAGGATTGCAGGAGAAGGTCAGGGAAATCTTCTAGCTTCTGAGGTCCGTCCTACCTCCTTCAGGTCAAAAATACTCAGCATTCCAAAAAGTACCACAATACTTTGTAATACTGTGTTCTGAGCCCTGACTAGAGAAAGGAAGTAGTCCACATAAAAGAAGGTGTAAGCTATTTTCCTGAGATTTTTGGATGCAAAAACATCTGATCTCTTAGAAAGTAGAGCATTTCAGTACTTTTTTTTTTTTAAATTTGCACCTCCTTGAATGCAAGAAACTTCTTTATCCCTGTGTTCTCAAATTTTACCTATCTGGCATAGAATAGAAATTTAATAAATGTTGGGTTAATTATTCAATGAATAAATGGATGGATGGATGGATGGATAGATGGATGGATGAATAAACAGAAGGATAGAGGTAGAAATGAATGAAGGGTGGGTAGATGGATCAATGAGTCAATGGATCAATGAATCAAAAAATGGATGAGCAGGCAGATGATACAAACTCTTGCACTCAACTGCTTCCTGTTTAAATGACATTGGACTCTGATGCATAATAACCATAAAGATGATTCTACACCTAGTGGATCAAAAGACTAAGATAATTTTGACCTACAGATGAAAAAAACTTTTTAAAAAAACCATAAGAAATTTTCACCTTTCTTTATGCTACCTTTATAGGCATAGTCACTAGAAAACTTTCTATCTTGGAAGCTAAAGTTCCCTGTTGTGCAATTCAAAACTAGATTGTGAAACAAGATCTGATTATTAATTTCTTGGTCTAATCTTTATACATACTCAGTAGGGAAAATGATAATTATCTTCATTATATAAGTGAAGCAAGTCAAAATATCATCCTTTATGAATTTTAAGACACTCATTTTTCCCTCACATTTTAATATCTCTGAAATAAAGATGTATCTTCATGCATCAATGGAGTTTTAGTTTTGTGTCACAGTTTAATTGGCAACATTTTTTCTCTCCTGGTAGCATTTTTAAAATGGTATATTTGATAAGCATTGGTGTCTTAGAGCCATGAAACAAGATACATAATTATCTCAAAGTCCCAAACCCAGTCTATGGTGGAACTGGGACTGGAACTATGGTTTCCTCAGTTTTAAACTAGTGTTTTAGTGACTAAATGAAATTTACACTATAAAAGTGGAGACCTTGGAAAATTGCTTTTATACCATAGCTTATAAATTTAAAGAAACTATCATTCTCCTCTGCATATCTCCCATTTGATGTTACAAGGGAAGAAATGTGGAGTTTCAGAGACACTGTCTTATGATAATGTTCCTGCAGCTGGTACCTCACCTAATGTTGTCAGACATAGCAAATAAAAATACAGAAATGTTCCACATGTTGTATGTGTTGGGGTTCATAAAACAACACCCCTAAATATGGCCCTTTGACTTGCAGAACAAAGGAAGCAGCTTCAATATCTCTCTGATCTCACCCCCCACCCCCATCCTGTCTCTCAACACTTTCTCACAAAGCACAAGCTGAGGTTATTCTCTGAAATTCCCTTATCTGCCTAGAAACCAGACCTACAAAAACATTGCACAATTGCCTTTGTTTCTTCCCTGAAATTTTATCAGCCAGAGAAGATAAAAACTCATATCACAGAGAAAGAGACTGAACATTAAACACCACGCCTGTAGCCCAGGCAAACTTTGTCCCAAACCATTGTTTGTCCTCAGGTCCCAATCAATTTCCAAAGAGAATCATTTACAAGATACTGCCTTCCACCCAGTTCCATTCATTCCCCACTAAAAATTATTCACTCCTACATTCCCATTTCCCCTTCCCCTATGAAGACGAGCATATGCATCTGGGCCTCACTGGGTTATTTGAGTAATCATCCTCCAGAATTCCCCTGTGCTTATACATGTTAAATAAGTGTGCATGCCTTATTCTCCTGTTAATCCGCCCATTGTCAGCTCATTTTCAGCAAACCTTTGGAAGGCAGAGAAGAAGCCTTCCTTTGTCCCCTATACTTGGGTCAGACACTGAAAAATAATGTATTGTTAATTGAAATTCAAATTTAACTGAGCATCCTGTATTTAATCTGGCAACTCTAACCTCACCCAACTCTCACAAGTAAGGAAATCATCAGACTCATTTAACTTTCCACAAGATTCCACAAGAGTGCCAAGCAGCAGAGCTGGGCCGGGAGGTTTGGGCTGCACCAGTTACCCAGGGGTGGAAGGGCATTGGATGACCCAGGATCTTGAGAGCTCTCCTGATTCATTTCTTAAGATTCGTGTTGGAAGTGTGCCAAAACTCATTTTGGTTGTATGCCAACTGGCCTGGTGTTAAAGTAAATATCAGACTGAAGCCAACTATCACCGACTTAGAATGAACTTCTGGGGTAAGTTGTTCTCTTTTAAAACTTATAGGTGGAATGGAATTTAATCATGAAATAAAAATAAATACAGTTATTAAAGGTTATTTTAATGTCATGAATAATAATCTAATAATTCTGCAAAGATTTCAAATATGTTTTACATATAATCCTTTTATTCTGCCTTCCATTCTTATTTAAAAGTCTGTAAACATTTTTTAATTCAAAAAAGATAGTGTTCCTAAGGTTATCTAGTGGAGGCATTCTCTCTTTTTAACTTTATTTTGTAGAGACAGGGTCTTGCCCCTTTGCCCAGGCTGGAGTTCAGTGACGCTATCACAGCTCAGTGCAAGCTGGAACACCTGGGCTCACACGATCGTCCTGCTTCAGCCTTCTGAGCAAATGGGGCAACAGGTGCATGCCACCACACCTGGCCAAGGCATTCTATTTTACTATGTTTCTCTTAGCTGCCGATCTTGCTTAACTACTTCAAAGTTTTAAATTATTGATTTTGTAGCTAAAATCCTCAGCTTTCACAATCATTAACTATAGTAGCACTTTAAACTTACAGTAATGAATATATATTTATACTTCAACTTACTGATAGAATTTTAACATATAAAGGTTACAAGGAGATTTTTCACACCAGGTTATATCTAAATGATCTAGATGCTTACCTCTATTCAAAACTGAATATTCAGATGTTAACAATAAATCTGAAATATGTACAATAATTATATGTAAATAAATATAAATAATACACCTGAAAGACCTGTTTTATTTAACTTTTTCTTTAAAAACTGAAAGTGTGTCCCTGCATCAGCAGCATCACCTGGGAGGAATTCACAGGCTCTCAGGCCCACTCCAGGCTTTCAATATCAGACCCTCTGAGGGTGGGGCTGTGTTTAACAAGCCCTGCAGGATATGCGAGTTGAAGTTTAAAAATCCCTGACTTTGCAACAGAAACACCTGGCAGCTGGTTAGAAATTCTGGATCTCAATCTCAATTTTTTCCCTCCTAGGCTTTTGGGTCTGTGGTAGAAGAGTTCTATAAAGTTCTCTGAAATGCCCTGGGTACAATTTCCCCAATGTCTTGGCTATTAACCAGCCTAGGGAATAGAATCTTCATTTTAACAAATCCCCCCATGATTTGTGTGTAACAGAAAGTCTGAAACATGCTGCTCCAGAAAATACTACAACTGAAGGTTGTGTTTTATTCTGTCTCTAACCAGCTGATACTGATGAAGAACCAGGGACTTTGAGTAACAGACCGTTGCACGTAGGACTGACAGCTGGGCCTGGTTCAAGACTCTTCCCTGATCCATGACATATGGGAATTATTTCAAAGCAAAGAGGCTACAGGCCCCACAGAAGTCCAAAACCTGCCTTGGCACTAACCCCAAAGTCTTAATTCATTCTAGCATTAACTCAAAAGTCCATGTCTAAAATCTCATCCAAGGCAAGTCCTCTCTGCCTGTGAAGCTGTAAAATCAAAAACGAGTTAGTTACTTCCAAAATACAGTGTGGATATAGGCATTAGGTAAACACTCCCATTTGAAATGGGAGAAATCACCCTATGCAAAGAGACTACAGGTCCCACACAAGTCTGAAACCTGGCATAGCACTAATTAAAGCTCCAAAATAATCTTCTCTGACGCCGTGTCTTACATCCAAAACACACTGATGCAGGAGGTGGGCTCCTAAGTTCTTGGGCTATACCCTAGTAGAGGTTCTCCATGAAGGCTCTGCCCCTGCAGCAGACTTCTGCCTGAACATCCAGGCATTTCTCTACATCCTCCAAAATCTAGATGTAGGTTCCCAAACCTCAACTCTTGCTTTCTACATACTTGGAGGCCCAACACCACATGGAAGTCAGCAAGGCTCGGGACTTGTGCCCTCTGAAATCATGGCCCAAGCTGTACCTTGGCCCCTTTTTAGCCACATCTGGAGGTGGACCAGCTGGGATGGAGGGTGTCATGTCTTGAGGCTGTACAGAGCAGCTGGGACCTGGGCCTCGCCCATGAAACCGTTTTTTTTCCCTCCTAGGCCTTTGGCCCTGTAATAGGAGAGTTGCCATAAAGTTCTCTGAAATGCCCTAGGTACATTTTCCCCATTGTCTTGGCAATTAACATTTGGCTCCTCTTATACAAATTTCTGCAGCTGGCTTGAATTTCTCTCCAGAAAATGGATTTTTCTTTTCTTTTCTTTTTCTTTATTTTTTTTCTTTTTTTGAGATAGAGTCTCACACTGTCGCCCAGGCTGGACTACAGTGACACAATCTTGGCTCACTGCAACCTCTGCCTCCCAGGTTCAAGCGATTTTCCTTGCCTCAGCCTCCCAGGTAGCTG